>JAHLJS010000007.1:90059184-90265168 GCA_038502445.1 Eremochloa ophiuroides | reverse complement strand
TGGATTGTGGAGACAGCGCGGCGAGGTTGGGCCGGCCCCAGCTGCGGGGCGGCGGGGTGAAGCGTGCGGGGATGGGAAGAAAAGGCCGGTTTGGGCCAGGCCGGTCCGTTAGCTGGCTGGCTTTCCTCTATTCCCTTTTCTTTTTCCTTTCTAATTTCTGGTGTTCAAATATATACACATGTATATGCTTTAATACTTGTTTGAGTACTCAAACCACACATGAAATGCAAAAAAAAATCCACAAATGCATATAGCTAGTGAAATAACTAAAAAAGAAGTTGGGGTGCTATGACACATATTTGTAGCTTGTACATTTTAATTCCTATATGCATGCACATGAAGTATGTTTTAGTGTAATAAAGATGAAAATTTTAATTGGTTGGTATTTTTGGGTTGTGCAGATTTTTAGGGTTGTTACAGTGTGAAAAGAGAAGGGACACCGATTGTTACGTGGTGCCGCACATCTCTGCTGTTTGAACGCTATGGCAACATGAAGGTGACCCTAGGCAACCATGGGCTCATCCCCAACTAGGGCGAGTTCTATGGGACACCCCTGACCATCGATGACGAAGCATTCACAACGGACCTCATCGAGTTTCCCCTAGTCTGATATGACGCCATGTTGGGACACAATGGGTCACATCGTTGGCGTCAATCCTAACGGATTTTACCACCATCAGCATTGATTATGGCATTAGGACCACCTTGTCAGATAGCGTGGCTTGGTGGGTCCTCCGTGTAGCCAAGATTTTACAAGCCTGCACCAGCAATAACATCCTGGAGCCACTGCTCGCCGAGTCATCGACCAACTTTGCCGAGCCACATGGCCTCCTGCCTCCTCACACTCGTGACTAGAACATCAGCTTGGTGGTGGGCTCGTATCCGGTAGACGTATGGCCAAACCGATACCCGGCGGATTACAAGGATGAGCCAGAGCGCCAGTGTGCCGCCATGGATGCATTTGAAACTATTGGAGTATATATGCATTATTAATTTTACCTTAATATAAGTGGAGGGCATGTATATGTAGGAACCAAGCAGTGACACCCATAATCAATGGATATAACTAGTGGTTCAATATAGTATATGATAAAAGCATCTCGTTCATTTTTTTATGATCATGTCTTAAAAATGACGTCCATCACTAGGATGGCATTAATCCATGATCAGAATGCTTTGATGCCAATATTGGAAAAACCATCCATAAGTTTTTCAAGTATTGCTCGCTAATTTCTCATGACATAATTGCTCCTAAAAGGACTATATATAAATACGCCACCGGGCATACATTACTCATCAACACAACACATCACATTGTTTATTATTACATATATTGAGTATGACACTACTCAATAGGTTCATCACAGACACACACATATATGAAATCAACCTTGAAAGCAAGTTCAGAAGTCACACTCGCTCACAATATTTAATTAGTGCCAATATACGGAGTCGGGTTGGTAATGTACTTGACACCATCAACGACGACGTAGGTGATATAAACAGTTATGGGCGGGCCATCACCTTGGACTTCAGATATTGTTGTGCATTCTTCTGTACTTTCTGGCTGACCATCTTCTACTTCACATATCTCATTTATATCAGTCCGATCTGTACAGATACTGTCAACTGCACTTTCAATTTCAGAACCAAGAAGATCAGGCCACGAAGTCCTGTCCGGAGCAGCCATGCTCACGTGCTAGCCTTAGCTTTTCTCTCTTCTGAAACTGTTATTGTACCAATAGTAATCAATAATCGGATATAATCAATAGAAACATAACATGTTGTTTCGAACTACTGCTATACTATCAAACTAAGCAGACGTCTTAATCGAGTGCACTACATACCAACCAAGCAACAAACGGTATACTAATATGTTTTTAAAGCAATAAATAACAAAGAAATACATGACAACCTTTGGAGAAGATGTAGAATGAAGTAGCTAGCCTATGGCGATGATAGTGCTCTATGTATGTATGTGTATATATACACACTGACATTTGTATAGTAGCGTGGGTCTTCTCGGTGAAAACAATGTAAGCCTTTTGGCCAGCGCTAATTAGCAAACACTATCATGTTGCCCTTTTGCTGCCAATAACGATAGTTGTCGACCATAACACGCATGCACTCTGCTGGCTTTGACTTAGTAATCATAGTCATACTTGGTAAACATCGTCTACTCTTCGCCTTGTTCCCATCGAGACAGATAGTTGAATGCTCCTCATAGTTGACACAGCTGTGACTCAAGCTGTACATGTTCAAGCATAAACATGTATATACGTGGTCTAGGATGTAGTACGTGACAGTAATAAACAAGTATGTTGAAGTAGCACGCATGTATATATGCACTCGTAATGTACATGTCCGATGGACTTACTAGACAAGCTTGTGTGTAAAAACCATTTCTATCTCTCTAGCGGTAGAGGTCCATTGCAGCCGATTGAAGCAGCCTGCCATGATGTGTGAACGAAGCGAATGTGTCGTGACTGGTTATGGCGCAACACGAGTGTAGACGCTTCACCTATACCAACCCTTGATAGCTCACGTGTCTGACTGTTTAAGATGTCGTTGTTTACAACACCTTGCCTATATCACATATTAGTGGCTAGAAGACCTAGTTTTTGAGCCACTCGGAATGCTTGACACTACCGGGATATGCCACATGCCACCACCATTATCTTTTCTCGAATTCCATCACTTTTCTGGAATACGAAAATATGGCTTACTTTAATCATCTAAAATTTTAATGAATTCCATACAAGCTAAAAAAAATGCTCCATCCGATTACGGAACATAAGACACTTTGGCATTTCTAGATACATTGCTTTTCAGGTATCTAGACATACTGTATATCTACATATCTGGAAAAACTCAAAACATCTTATAATATGGAATGAAGGGGGTGTGTATCTTTCACTTCAAACTTACAGTTACTAATTAGATGCTGCAACATAAATTCTTATTAGATGCGAGAGGAAAAGGACAATTCAAAAAATCCAACAACAATAGAATAAATTTAGGCTTTTAATTTTTAGTCTTTAACCATTGTTGCCGTTATCAACCATTGGAACTTTTCTGTTTTACAAAGAAAGATTAACCACCTTCATCATTATAAAATTACAAAAAAAAGACACCATATATTTGTATATAAACTAGATGATTGCCAACACATTGCAACAACAAGAAGAAATAATTATATAAAATGTAGTTTGATAAGTCAAAATTAAGAGCCCGACAACATCCTCTGAAGAGAAGGCGACTAGAAACATTGCACATCTAAACAAAGAGAGATAGCAAAGATAAATTACAAGGCATCAAGCGAAAACCGAAACAGATATCTTTCAGCTTTCCTAGTTGCACTGAAGTTGAGGATCCCTCTTACAAAGGTGTCTGGAATACTATCGAAGATGAGTCTGTTCCTTAGTTTTTAGAACTCTCAGGGAGCAATAAAAGAATATTTCAACGATGACGGGAAGCCCAGTCCAGGCTCTACAAGCGAAAATTCTTCTATGAATATTGGGGGCCATTAAACCAAGTAATATTGGGGATCTTTAACAGGGACCAATGGAACAACCTTCTCAATCCTTGGTTCCGGCTTCCTAATGGAACGCCTAAGTATGTGAACCGGAGAGATCCAATTTGGCAAACAGAACTACACACAAGAATATTCATTTTTTTCATCGGAGACACTAATTGGGACGAAAATGTACTTACCAAAGTGTACTACTAGCCTTGTTGATGATGCAAAAGGTTTAAGTCATATATTCGAGATCTCACTCTCATGGTGTTTGAGCTATGATATGTACATAGTACAGTTTTTGTTAGAAAAGTTCTTGTATGTAATTAACGAAGTGTGTTCAAATATTTTTGTTGAAAGTTTTGACATATTTGTACATGTCAAATTTGCACGTAAAATTTGTATGTGTATGAAACGTCCTCGATTTCCACGAAGGGAAATCCACAGGCACGCATTGTAATTAAATAGATTGTATCGAACAATCCATAAAATTACCCAAACCTCAGTTGATACCAGGATCCATACAACGAGTTCATAACAGAGTCTTACATAAATTATTACATCGCCACACTGGCGGGATCAACAATTCAGAGAAGCTGATAAGATGCGGAAGCGATTCATCCTTCACGGCCAACTTGAGTGTAGCACGCGACCCTACTCTTCCCAATCGTCTCCATCGAAGTCGTACTCTTTCTCATCACCTGATAGCAAATTTATCAGTACGATTTGTACTGACCACGGAGCCCACCTATGATAGCAGTAGCTTTGTGGAAAGTGGATGCAAAGCTGTATAAGCAGACCTATAGGCTGGGGTTTCCTATGCAGGTGTAATCAATATTTTAATAGTCAAGTTTTTATCTCATTCAACTCCACCCATTCACCCAAATCCATTCCATCCCATACACCACATCTCACACACACCTCGCACTCATTCGGCAGGCCCAACTACCTCTCGGGCCTGTCTCAGCGGCACACTGCCGGAAAGTGTCAACCAGGGGGTGGAAAAGAACACTCACTACACTAGTAGAAGCTTCACAGGAAAGATCCATAGCCGACGAGTCGGCATATGTATCGATCGATCAAACACACACTCTCCAGAGGTTTCACTACTCACAAGATTAGCCATCATAGGTGTTGCGCAAACACCTAGGCAGAATTCCGGGTGCTTGCTTGCCTAGGTCGATGCCACCCTACCACTCAGCCCTGGAATAATCAGGTTCCAACACCATCATGCTGAGACTGGGAGACGCAGTACCGGGCCCAATCAGTGGTACTGCGCATCTAGAACGGAACGGGATCTCATCGACCGTCTCTGCCCACCCTTATCACCTCACAACCTAGTAGTAGTGGCACCGTCCTACCAAGTAGTCCAGCCGTTCCCCGCCCATCGAAGACGAGAGAGCAGTAAAGGATTCCCATGAACCTGAAACTAGTCCGTCCTATGTTTGACCAAGCAGGCATCTTCTCTTAGGGGATACTCTCCCCGTGCCATCACAGCACCTCTGTTCACGGGCTCCAAACCACACAGGCCGTCCTTCCCGGAACCATCTCGTAACCCATTACCCGCCACAGGTATCTCTCATAGGGATTCCTAGGTTGCACCCCCGGCACGACCTGCCCTTCTGGCTCGTCTCATAGCCCACTTGGTCGACTTGACCCTCACCACGCACCCAAGACTCACGCAGCACGCTCCCCCGTTTAATTAAGTTTAGTTCACATATGTCAAACCGTTCCCGATTCCCCACATATGTGTAATAATCGTTAAGTAGTAGAAGAGCAAATAAGCATATAACAGCGAGCACCTATCCTATCAGCGGATAGCAGGGTGATAGTTTAAACAAGGCAGGGTAATCAATTATTCTAACATGCAACCTAAACAGTTCATATCATATGATCATAAAACAACGGCATGAGCGATATTAGGAATGCGTAATAGGTGCTAAGGATTTGGTAGGACTTGGCACCTTCGTAGTCGTCTCCTAGCTCCTGAAGGTACTCGTGGTCGTCTTCCTCAGTCAGATTCTCCTCCGGCTCTGAAAACAGAAACGAAATAGTCGCGTCAGCGACTCCTATAGATCATTCAGAAAAATCCAATAAAAATAGAATAATCAAATGCACTCAATCATGGACTCAGGTTGTAGATCTCATTTTTCTGAGAATTTTGATATATGGTGCGCAATTTTTGGACATCGTATGAACAAGTTATGAATTTCTGAAGTTTATCTTATTTTCTGAAAATGTAAAAAGGCTAGTTACTCAGGGGGTGACACGTGGCAGGCTCTCGGTGTGACACGTGGCTGCTGACGTCAGCATGACGTCACTGCTGACGTCATCGTTGACTTGGTCAACGGTGGGGTTACTGGTGGGGCCGGCTAACGTTATCATGATGTCAGCATGACGTCACTGGGCTTGACACGTGTCGGCGTCAGGGCACGCCACGTGGCAGCACTGGAGCGTTTTGGCCTCGGTCCACAGGAGGTCGGTGTACGGTGAACCGCGTGTGTGCTGGTCTATAGACCGCACACTTGGCTCATGGTGAACCGGGTGCACCACTCCCCTCTTCTCTGCGGTCTATGGTGGTCCGAGCCTATCCTCCACCTGCTGTGTGGCTCATTAGCTCGTAGGCGCGGTGTACGGTGGGTCGCGGTTGCGGGACATAGCACAGGGACACGGTCCTCGTGAACCAGGTCTACCTCGACTTCCTCCTTCCTTTCCCCCTTCTCCTTTCGAACCCGACACGGCGGAGCACTTCACCGCCGGCGAGCTCACGCGGAATCGGTGCTGTGGTGGTCTTCGAGTTCTCCCCAAGGGTCGATAACCTCCGGCGGGCGGGCAATGCGCTGGCTAGATCATAGTTTCATTAGGTAGGGCAGTCCGGTGAGCTCGTTGCATCGGTGGTTGTGAGCTAGCAGCGGCGGACGACAACGGGGTGGTGGCGGCCGTTTTTTCGTGCAATTCGGTGCAGAAATCCTCGATTGGCTTCGTCTGAGAGGCCTACAACCTTACGGCTTCGGTGGAGGGTCACGGTGGTGCCCTTCCCGCGGAGAGGTCAATCGGCGGCGCTCCGGCGAGGCATGGGGCTCACGGTCGGTGCGCGTGCGGCGACTTTGGCTCACCCGTACCTTGTGTCCAAGTCGTTACAGGCAGCGCGAAGGTCATCAGGCGGTTGGATAGTGGTGGCTGCTACTCATCGGTGCTTGGTCCATGCGGCGGCACAACGCGATCGGCCCTCGCGACGGCGAGGCTAGCCCCGGGTATCCAGAGCACTCCTACTCGTGTGTCAGAGTAGGATCTAGCGGTAGCGCCCACCGAGCTCCACAGCCGTAGCCTACGGTTCCAACGGAGCTCGTGCCGCGGCGATGCCCGCGACAGAACCCCGGCGATCTCACGGTGAAGGTGCATCACGCTGAGTGTAGGTTCTAGGGCCTCTCCTAGTCCTTGATTCGGGTTCGCGGATTCACTGTGAAGCTCGACGGCCCACAGTTAGCGCTCGGTTTGGTCGCAGTCTCCCGGAACGGGTGCTCGCCATGGTGCAGAGTATCCATGGCGAGTGCGCTTCCCGTGAACGCGTCTTGCTGCGTTCCGGGGTTGCAAGGACTCGGCTTGCCGGTGGTTTGCTTGTTCGTGGTGACCGAGAGGGTAGCGGATAGCTCTACTAGGTTAGGTTCCCCTACAGCCCTTCCAGATAGATGGAACGCGACGCGATGCTGTCGCGGGTGCTCCTATGGCGTGTCGCGTGGTGATCCAGCCGCGCCAGTGAACTCTCGTCACCTGCGAATCCGTTGGGTCAAAAAGGCTAGTCGTGTCCATGCGTGCAAATGTGTTCCAGAGCCGGTGGTGGCTCGTGCCTGCGCGTCCCAGAGGCGAGACGCCATGGCATGGCGCACGGGCGAGGTTGGAGAAGAGGCACGGGTGGCTCACCGTGGTGTCGTTGGAGTGTCGATAGCGACGCAGTGAAGGGTCGTGGCCGTGCCGAGAGTTCGCAGTGCCGTGCCGACCCGCAACGGTGGCGCCAGCTCCGTCTTCGGCTCCGGCGGGTTCCGTGGCGGCAGCACCTCGGCGCCTCCTTCCTTCACTCTCCCTCCTTCTCTAACATGCGGTGTGATGAGGTGATCTGTGCCGCGGCGCGGCGGCGGGGACACGGGATTGCTCTAGGGTTGGTGACCCGCTCCCTTAAATAGGCGAGCTCGGTGTGCTTCCTATGGCGGATGGCTCCGATTTCGTCCGGTGGATCGGAGGGCTGTGGCTCGAGCCAGTCTAGGGTTCCAGGGCGCGCTCAGGTTTCCTTGGCGGCCAAGGCGAGGGGACAAGCGGGGAACAATGGTGTCAGCGCGTGGCCTTGTCGGGGTAGTGCGCGCGGTCACGCGATTTGCGTGGGCTTCTCCACGAGGAAGAAGAACAGGGCGCTGGGAGTGGCTGGCAAGCGGGCCCGGTTTGGCAGCGAGCGAGGGCGCGGGGTATGCGTGCATCGGCTGTGGCGACAGCGCGCGCGAGGTTGGGCCGGCCCAGCTGCGGGGCGGCGGGGTGAAGCGTGCGGGGATGGGAAGAAAAGGCCGGTTTGGGCCAGGCCGGTCCGGTAGCTGGCTGGCTTTCCTCTATTCCCTTTTCTTTTTCCTTTCTAATTTCTGGTGTTCAAATATATACACATGTATATGCTTTAATACTTGTTTGAGTACTCAAACCACACATGAAATGCAAAAAAAAATCCACAAATGCATATAGCTAGTGAAATAACTAAAAAAGAAGTTGGGGTGCTATGACACATATTTGTAGCTTGTAGATTTTAATTCCTATATGCATGCACATGAAGTATGTTTTAGTGTAATAAAGATGAAAATTTTAATTGGTTGGTATTTTTGGGTTGTGCGGATTTTTAGGGTTGTTACAGTGTGAAAAGAGAAGGGACACCGATTGTTACGTGGTGCCGCACATATCTGCAGTTTGAACGCTATGGCAACATGAAGGTGACCCTAGGCAACCATGGGCTCATCCCCAACTAGGGCGAGTTCTATGGGACACCCCTGACCATCGATGACGAAGCATTCACAACGGACCTCATCGAGTTTCCCCTAGTCTGATATGACGCCATGTTGGGACACAATGGGTCACATCGTTGGCGTCAATCCTAACGGATTTTACCACCATCAGCATTGATTATGGCATTAGGACCACCTTGTCAGATAGCGTGGCTTGGTGGGTCCTCCGTGTAGCCAAGATTTTACAAGCCTGCACCAGCAATAACATCCTGGAGCCACTGCTCGCCGAGTCATCGACCAACTTTGCCGAGCCACATGGCCTCCTGCCTCCTCACACTCGTGACTAGAACATCAGCTTGGTGGTGGGCTCGTATCCGGTAGACGTATGGCCAAACCGATACCCGGCGGATTACAAGGATGAGCCAGAGCGCCAGTGTGCCGCCATGGATGCATTTGAAACTATTGGAGTATATATGCATTATTAATTTTACCTTAATATAAGTGGAGGGCATGTATATGTAGGAACCAAGCAGTGACACCCATAATCAATGGATATAACTAGTGGTTCAATATAGTATATGATAAAAGCATCTCGTTCATTTTTTTATGATCATGTCTTAAAAATGACGTCCATCACTAGGATGGCATTAATCCATGATCAGAATGCTTTGATGCCAATATTGGAAAAACCATCCATAAGTTTTTCAAGTATTGCTCGCTAATTTCTCATGACATAATTGCTCCTAAAAGGACTATATATAAATACGCCACCGGGCATACATTACTCATCAACACAACACATCACATTGTTTATTATTACATATATTGAGTATGACACTACTCAATAGGTTCGTCACAGACACACACATATATGAAATCAACCTTGAAAGCAAGTTCAGAAGTCACACTCGCTCACAATATTTAATTAGTGCCAATATACGGAGTCGGGTTGGTAATGTACTTGACACCATCAACGACGACGTAGGTGATATAAACAGTTATGGGCGGGCCATCACCTTGGACTTCAGATATTGTTGTGCATTCTTCTGTACTTTCTGGCTGACCATCTTCTACTTCACATATCTCATTTATATCAGTCCGATCTGTACAGATACTGTCAACTGCACTTTCAATTTCAGAACCAAGAAGATCAGGCCACGAAGTCCTGTCCGGAGCAGCCATGCTCACGTGCTAGCCTTAGCTTTTCTCTCTTCTGAAACTGTTATTGTACCAATAGTAATCAATAATCGGATATAATCAATAGAAACATAACATGTTGTTTCGAACTACTGCTATACTATCAAACTAAGCAGACGTCTTAATCGAGTGCACTACATACCAACCAAGCAACAAACGGTATACTAATATGTTTTTAAAGCAATAAATAACAAAGAAATACATGACAACCTTTGGAGAAGATGTAGAATGAAGTAGCTAGCCTATGGCGATGATAGTGCTCTATGTATGTATGTGTATATATACACACTGACATTTGTATAGTAGCGTGGGTCTTCTCGGTGAAAACAATGTAAGCCTTTTGGCCAGCGCTAATTAGCAAACACTATCATGTTGCCCTTTTGCTGCCAATAACGATAGTTGTCGACCATAACACGCATGCACTCTGCTGGCTTTGACTTAGTAATCATAGTCATACTTGGTAAACATCGTCTACTCTTCGCCTTGTTCCCATCGAGACAGATAGTTGAATGCTCCTCATAGTTGACAGCTGTGACACAAGCTGTACATGTTCAAGCATAAACATGTATATACGTGGTCTAGGATGTAGTACGTGACAGTAATAAACAAGTATGTTGAAGTAGCACGCATGTATATATGCACTCGTAATGTACATGTCCGATGGACTTACTAGACAAGCTTGTGTGTAAAAACCATTTCTATCTCTCTAGCGTTAGAGGTCCATTGCAGCCGATTGAAGCAGCCTGCCATGATCTGTGAACGAAGCAAATGTGTCGTGACTGGTTATGGCGCAACACGAGTGTAGACGCTTCACCTATACCAACCCTTGATAGCTCACGTGTCTGACCGTTTAAGATGTCGTTGTTTACAACTCCTTGCCTATATCTCATATTAGTGGCTAGAAGACCTAGTTTTTGAGCCACTCGGAATGGTTGACACTACCGGGATATGCCACATGCCACCACCATTATCTTTTCTCGAATTCCATCACTTTTCTGGAATACGGAAATATGGCTTACTTTAATCATCTAAAATTTTAATGAATTCCATACAAGCTAAAAAAGATGCTCCATCCGATTACGGAACATAAGACACTTTGGCATTCCTAGATACATTGTTTTTCAGGTATCTAGACATACTGTATATCTACATATCTGGAAAAACTCAAAACATCTTATAATATGGAATGGAGGGGGTGTGTATCTTTCACTTCAAACTTACAGTTACTAATTAGATGCTGCAACATAAATTCTTATTAGATGCGAGAGGAAAAGGACAATTCAAAAATTCCAACAACAATAGAATACATTTAGGCTTTTAATTTTTAGTCTTTAACCATTGTTGCCGTTATCAACCATTGGAACTTTTCTGTTTTACAAAGAAAGATTAACCACATTCATCATTATAAAATTGCAAAAAAGACACCATATATTTGTATATAAACTATATGATTGCCAACACATTGCAACAACAAGAAGAAATAATTATATAAAATGTAGTTTGATAAGTCAAAATTAAGAGCCCGACAACATCCCCTGAAGAGAAGGCGACTAGAAACATTGCACAACTAAACAAAGAGAGATAGGAAAGATAAATTACAAGGCATCAAGCGAAAACCGAAACAGATATCTTTCAGCTTTCCTAGTTGCACTAAAGTTGAGGATCCCTCTTACAAAGGTGTCTGGAATACTACCGAAGATGAGTCTGTTCCTTAGTTTTTAGAACCCTCAGGGAGCAATAAAAGAATATTTCAATGATGACGGGAAGCCCAGTCCAGGCTCTACAAGCGAAAATTCTTCTATGAATATTGGGGGCCATTAAACCAAGTAATATTGGGGGTCATTAAAAGGGACCAATGGAACAACCTTCCCCTAGTCATCGACAATTCCCCTAGTCTGATATGACGCCATGTTGGGACACAATGGGTCACATCGTTGGCGTCAATCCTAACGGATTTTACCACCATCAGCATTGATTATGGCATTAGGACCACCTTGTCAGATAGCATGGCTTGGTGGGTCCTCCGTGTAGCCAAGATTTTACAAGCCTGCACCAGCAATAACATCCTGGAGCCACTGCTCGCCGAGTCATCGACCAACTTTGCCGAGCCACATGGCCTCCTGCCTCCTCACACTCGTGACTTGAACATCAGCTTGGTGGTGGGCTCGTATCCGGTAGACGTATGGCCAAACCGATACCCGACGGATTACAAGGATGAGCCAAAGCGCCAGTGTGCCGCCATGGATGCATTTGAAACTATTGGAGTATATATGCATTATTAATTTTACCTTAATATAAGTGGAGGACATGTATTTGTAGGAACCAAGCAGTGACACCCATAATCAATGGATATAACTAGTGGTTCATCATTATAAAATTGCAAAAAAGGACACCATATATTTGTATATAAACTAGATGATTGCCAACACATTGCAACAACAAGAAGAAATAATTATATAAAATGTAGTTTGATAAGTCAAAATTAAGAGCCCGACAACATCCCCTGAAGAGAAGGCGACTAGAAACATTGCACATCTAAACAAAGAGAGATAGCAAAGATAAATTACAAGGCATCAAGCGAAAACCGAAACAGATATCTTTAAGCTTTCCTAGTTGCACTGAAGTTGAGGATCCCTCTTACAAAGGTGTCTGGAATACTATCAAAGATGGGTCTGTTCCTTAGTTTTTAGAACTCTCAGGGAGCAATAAAAGAATATTTCAACGATGACTGGAAGCCCAGTCCAGGCTCTACAAGCGACAATTCTTCTATGAATATTGGGGGCCATTAAACCAAGTAATATTCGGGATCTTTAACAGGGACCAATGGAACAACCTTCTCAATCTTTGGTTCCGGCTTCCTAATGGAACGCCTAAGTATGTGAACGGGAGAGATCCAATTTGGCAAACTACACACAAGAATCTTCATTTTTTTCATCGGAGACACTAATTGGGACAAAAATGTAGTTACCAAAGTGTACTACTAGCCTTGTTGATGATGCAAAAGGTTTAAGTCATATATTCGAGATCTCACTCTCAAGGTGTTTGAGCTATGATATGTCCATAGTACAGTTTTTGTTAGAAAAGTTCTTGTATGTAATTAACGAAGTGTGTTCAAATATTTTTTTTGAAAGTTTTGACATATTTGTACATGTCAAATTTGCACGTAAAATTTGTATGTGTAAAAAGAGAAGAGACACCGATTGTTACGTGGTGCTGCACATCTCTGCTGTCTGAACGCTATGGCAACATGAAGGTGACCCTAGGCAACCTATGGGATACCCTTGACCATCGATGGCGAAGCGTTCACAACGGACCTCATCGAGTTTCCCCTAGTCTGATATGACGCCATGTTGGGACACAATGGGTCACATCGTTGGCGTCCATCCTAACGGAATTTACCACCATCAGCATTGATTATGGCATTAGGACCACCTTGTCAGATAGCATGGCTTGGTGGGTCCTCCATGTAGCCTAGATTTTACAAGCCTGCACCAGCAATAACATCCTGGAGCCACTGCTCGCCGAGTCATCGACCAACTTTGCCGAGCCACATGGCCTCCTGCCTCCTCACACTCATGACTAGAACATCAGCTTGGTGGTGGGCTCATATCCGGTAGACGTATGGCCAAACCGATACCCGACGGATTACAAGGATGAGCCAGAGCGCCAGTGTGCCGCCATGGATGCATTTGAAACTATTGGAGTATATATGCATTATTAATTTTACCTTAATATAAGTGGAGGGCATGTATATGTAGGAACCAAGCAGTGACACCCATAATCAATGGATATAACTAGTGGTTCAATATAGTATATGATAAAACCATCTCATTCATTTTTTTATGATCATGTCTTAAAAATGACGTCCATCACTAGGATGGCATTAATCCATGATCAGAATGCTTTGATGCCAATATTGGAAAACCATCCATAAGTTTTTCAGGTTTTGCTCGCTAATTTCTCATGACATAATTGCTCCTAAAAGGACTATATTATACGCCACCGGGCATACATTACTCATCAACACAACACATCACATTGTTTATTATTACATATATTGAGTATGATACTACTCAATAGGTTCATCATAGACACACACATATTTGGAATCAACCTTGAAAGCAAGTTCAGAAGTCACACTCGCTCACAATATTTAATTAGTGCCAATATACCGAGTCCGGTTGGTATTGTACTTAACACCATCAACGATGACGTAGGTGATATAAACAGTTATGGGCGGGCCATCACCTTGGACTTCAGATATTGTTGTGCATTCTTCTGTACTTTCTGGCTGACCATCTTCTACTTCACATATCTCATTTATATCAGTCCGATCTGTACAGATACTGCCAACTGCACTTTCAATTTCAGAACAAGAAGATCAGGCCACGAAGTCCTGTCCGGAGCAGCCATGATCACGTACTAGCCTTAGCTTTTCTCTCTTCTGAAACTGTTATAGTACCAACAGTAATCAATAATCAGATATAATCAATAGAAACATAACATGTTGTTTCGAACTACTGCTATACTATCAAACTAAGCAGACGTCTTAATCGAGTGCACTACATACCAACCAAGCAACAAACGGTCTACTAATATGTTTTTAAAGCAATAAATAACAAAGAAATACATGACAACCTTTGGAGAAGATGTAGAATGAAGTAGCTAGCCTATGGCGATGATAGTGCTCTATGTATGTATGTGTATATATACACACTGACATTTGTATAGTAGCGTGGGTCTTCTCGGTGAAAACAATGTAAGCCTTTTGGCCAACGCTAATTAGGAAACACCATCATGTTGCCCTTTTGCTGCCAATAACGATAGTTGTCGACCATAACATGCATGCACTCTGCTGGCTTTGACTTAGTAATCATAGTCACACTTGGTAAACATCGTCTACTCTTCGCCTTGTTCCCATCAGAGACAGATAGTTGAATGCTCCTCATAGTTGACATAGATGTGACTCAAGTTGTACATGTTTAAGCATAAACAGATGTGACACAGATTATGGCATTAGGACCACCTTGTCAGTGTAGCCTAGATTTTACAAGCCTGCACCAGCAATAACATCCTGGCGCCACTGCTCGCGGAGTCATCGACCAACTTTGTCGAGCCACATGGCCTCCTGTCTCCTCACACTCGTGACTAGAACATCAGCTTGGTGGTGGGCTCGTATCTGGTAGACGTATGGCCAAACCGATACTCGACGACTTACAAGGATGAGCCAGAGCGCCAGTGTGCCGCCATGGATGCATTTGAAACTATTGGAGTATATATGCATTATTAATTTTACTTTAATATAAGTGGAGGGCATGTATATGTAGGAACCAAGCAGTGACACCCATAATCAATGGATATAACTAGTGGTTCAATATAGTATATGGTAAAAGCTTCTCGTTCTGTTTTTTTATCGTGTCTTAAAAATGATGTCCATCACTAGGATGGCATTAATCCATGATCAGAATGCTTTGATGCCAATATTGGAAACCATCCATAAGTTTTTCAAGTATTGCTCGCCAATTTCTCTTGACATATGATAAGGACAAGCCTATGCTGTCCGAGAATTTGTCCCAATCTCTCACGGCGCCGAAATATCAGGAATCAATAAAATCTAAATTTTTGCCGGACCGAGAATCACCAGCAACGACAGCTTATTTATTGAGACAGAACCGGTAGCAGGTTTAGCTGAGGACGAATATTATATATTATTTAAATATATCCAAGGGCGCCTCACGAGTGCTAATCCCAAATCAAAATTTATCTCAGGTAGTTTGATAATAGCCAATAGCACTGACAGAAAAGGAACTGATAATATCCTACCACCAATACTAATTATTCTCATTTCTCTGAAAGTGGCACATGTACAGCAGGATCCAAAAGGAATCGACTGGTAACCAGTAGAGCAGCGAATTCTCACGGCAATTATATATATTACCAAACAAGATAATCTCAATCTTACGAATATAAATCTGTTTAGCCAATCAAACTCAATAGTAGCAACACTCGTTTAACAACAAACTCGATAGAGGGATCGGCTTACAGAAACTGCAATCTGAACCTTGATAAACCTTCCACCCGTGGCGACGACAAACCACGCGATCAGAAGATGGAGAACCCCGAGAATTCCAAGCGATGCACCCAAGCCGTAACAGTTTGATCACGTCGACCACGCAGATTCACAAGAAATCCGAAAGATATTCTTCAAGACGAAGAACCTGATTAGATCACCATCTAGGATTTCACGAGCGGCGGCTCGACGGGAAATAGTCCACGATAATAAAATCCAATCTAATCTAAAATATACAAGGAGTACAACTCCCTAATATATGCGCACAGGCATGACTAGCTCGTTAAACAGACCGGGACACTAGACCACACCCTAGTCCGGCCCAACAGGTGTACGCAGCACAGTGACCATCCAATTCAGCGTAGAAAATAGTAAAGTAATTTGGCCACATTACTAATTACTCTATTTCCGTGACGTGCTTCAGTTGGACAACCCAAGTCCATAACGTGCTCAAGTTGGACTTCCCATCATCTCCACTTGCATGGTTCCTACATAGACATATTGGCTTGATTTATTTGATTGATTCTTTTCTTTCCAGCCAAAATTAGTTCCAAAAAAATATCTGCATGACAATGCAAGAGTAGCATCCAGCTCTCCTCCAAACGCCGTGTTTGTATGTTTCACATCAATAGAAAATTCACCAATAGGCATGGTTAAATAATTTGGATCATCATCAGCTCTAATAAACTGTGGAGCCGTCATCTCATCATCCTCCCTTCCTTGAAACAAAGCCATCCTCGGCTTTGGTATATTCTCAATTGATTTCTTCATTTGTGCAATGATTGCTGTATCATTCTTCCCACCCTCATGCTTGACAAAAGTAGAACCATGGCAATAACTTTCAAAGGCACTATCCAGAGAACTAATCATCACAATAGCTTCATCATCTTCTTCTTCTCCCTTATCAGTAATTCTAGAATTACCAGCCGCAATTTTAAGATCCTTGCATAAATTTCCTGGTGCAATATTAGAAGACTTGTTCGTACAATAATCTTTAGAAACAACAGATCTTGATGTTGGAATGTCCTGACTGACAGCATCTATATTTATTGGAACATCCGTGACACTAGCAGTAATTATTGGAGTAGGAAGATGCACATCAATAGAAATATCTTTAGAAGTGCCAGTGGCTGCAATTTTAGTAATAAGATTTTTACTTGAGCTCTCATGAGCAATACTATGAGAGTTTACTACCTTATCATTGTCTCCCTCTTGAAACAAAGCCGTCCTCAGCTTTGGAGTAATTTCAGAAAGCTTTTTCTTGACTTTCCTAGGAGCAAATACCTCAGTCTTAATAGCACTCTCAAGCATTGGTTTGAGCACATGATGAACTCCCTTATGCACAAATGAATAATTATTGGAACGACCACCATGTGTAGCATCAAGATCAAACTGCCATGGCCAACCCAATAATAAATGACAAGCACTCAAGGGTGCAACATCACAATCCACAATATATCCACATAATTTCCAACTGAAAATTTAACTCTAGCCTTATGAGTAATTTTTAGTGTGCCAGTTTGATTCATCCACTGAATATAACGTGGTGTTGGAAGCCTCCGCATAGACAAAGACAAAGCATGCACCACGTCGAAACTAATGGCATTAGTGAAACTACCACCACCAATAATTAATTTGCATACCTTGTCTTGAATTTTACACTCTGATTGAAGTATATTGGACCGTTGTCCCTTCACACTAGAAATTGTACCATCACCGTGTACTTCCTTTGCCATCATAGACAACCCATCTAAAGCATCATGAGGACCATCAATTGTAATTTCAGATTGAGAATCACAAGAAGAATCACTAGTATGCAGCCCGGATGCTAAAGAAAGATCAGCGCTCTCATCTATAGAGGTCTTCTCAGCTTGGATAATTGATGATTTAATTGATTTCTTGCTGTAATTTGTGGACTCGCTAGCAGCAGGTATGGCAACTTGAGGATCCATACATGAACTCTCTGATGCAGTAGTTCCAGTTCCAGCAGCTATAGTCACATCAGCCCAAGCCATAGTTTCATTAGTGCCTTCGGAAAATGGGCCATGAGCAACAGCCAGTGTCTTGTTTGACTCAACCCAACGAAATTTGTGCTGAAGTACAGCTTTCATATCGGGCCAAGTTGAACAAGGATTTTTTTTTATCCCAACGAAACTACCAATCATACATATCATGAGTCATTGTCTCTTCAGCAAAAACCATCTTTACAACCGATGCAAGTCTACGACCCCTGAAGAAATCCTCCATATCTTCATCCCAAGCATAATACTCCGGGCAACAAGCTACTAGAGACAACTTTGGCAAAAGGCGAACTTCCTTAAGCAATTGCAAATCAGCCATTGAAAGAAATAAATCTAAATGCACCCTGAGCAACCTGGATGTTGATACCACCTGATAAGGACAAGCCTATCCTGTCCGAGAATTTGTCCCAATCTTTCACGGTGCCAAAATATCAGGAATCAATAAAATCTGAATTTTTGCCGGACTGAAAATCACCAGCAACAACAGCTTATTTATTGAGACAGAACAGGTAGCAGGTTCAGCTGAGGACGAATATTATATATTATTTAAATATATCCAAGGGCGCCTCACGAGTGCTAATCCCAAATCAAAATTTATCTCAGGTAGTTTGATAATAGCCAATAGCACTGACAGAAAAGGAACTGATAATATCCAACTACCAATACTAATTATTCTCAATTCTCTGAAAGTGGCACATGTACAGCAGGATCCAAAAGGAATCGACTGGTAACCAGTAGAGCAGCGAATTCTCACGGCAATTATATATATTACCAAACAAGATAATCTCAATCTTACGAATATAAATCTGTTTAGCCAGTCAAACTCAATAGTAGCAACACTCGTTTAACATCAAACTCGATAGAGGGATCGGCTTACAGAAACTGCAATCTTAACCTTGATAAATCTTCCACCTGCGGCGACGACGAACCATGATCAGAAGATTGGGGAACTCCGAGAATTCCAAGCGACGCACCTAAGCTGTAACAGCTTGATCACGTCGACCACGCAGATTCACAAGAAATCCGGAAGATATTCTTCAAGACGAAGAACCTGATTGGATCACCATCTAGGGTTTCACGAGCGGCGGCTCGACGGGGAATAGTCCACGATAATAAAATCCAATCTAATCTAAAATCTACAAGGAGTACAACTCCCTAATATATGCGCACAGGCATGACTAGCCCGTTAAACTGACCTGGACACTAGACCACACCCTAGTCCGGCCCAACAGGTGTACGCAGCAAATTGACCATCCAATTCAGCCTAGAAAATAGTAAAGTAATTTGGCCACATTACTAATTATGCTATTTCCGTGACGTGCTTCAGTTGGACAACCCAAGTCCATAACTTGCTCAAGTTGGACTTCCCATCATCTCCACTTGCATGGTTCCTACATAGACATATTGGCTTGATTTATTTGATTGATTCTTTTCTTTCCGGCCAAAATTAGTTCCAAATAAAATATCTGCATGACAATGCAAGAGTAGCATCCAGCTCTCCTCCAAACGCCATCTTTGTATGTTTCACATCAATAGAAAATTCACCAATAGGCATGGTTAAATAATTTGGATCATCATCAGCTCTAAAAAACTATGGAGCCATGGGCTCATCAACATAATTGCTCCTAAAAGGACTATATATAAATACGCCACAGGGCATACATTACTCATCAGCACAACACATCACATTGTTTATTATTACATATATTGAGTAGGACACCACTCAATAGGTTCATCACAGACACACACATATATGAAATCAACCTTGAAAGCAACTTCAAAAGTCACACTTGCTCACAATATTTAATTAGTGCCAATATACGGAGTCGGGTTGGTAAAGTACTTAACACCTTCAACGACGACGTAGGTGATATAAACAGTTATGGGCGGGCCATCACCTTGGACTTCAGATACTGTTGTGCATTCTTCTGCACTATCTGGCTGACCATCTTCTACTTCACATATCTCATTTATATCAGTCCAATCTGTACAGATACTGTCAACTGCACTTTCAATTTCAGAACCAAGAAGATCGGGCCACGAAGTCCTGTTCGGAGCAGCCATGATCACGTACTAGCTTAGCTTTTCTCTCATCTGAAACTGTTATAGTACCAACTGTAATCAATAATCGGATATAATCAATAGAAACATAACATGTTGTTTCGAACTACTGCTATACTATCAAACTATGCAGATTTCTTAATTGAGTGCATTACATACCAACCAACCAACAAACGGTCTACTAAAATATTTCTAAAGCAATAAATAACAAAGAAATACATGACAACCTTTGGAGAAGATGTAGAATGAAGTAGCTAGCCTATGGCGAAGATAGTGCTCTATGTATATATGTGCATATATACACACTGACATTTGTATAGTAGCATGGGCCTCCTCGGTGAAAACAATGTAAGCCTTTTGGCCAGCGCTAATTAGGAAACACTATCATGTTGCCCTTTTGCTGCCAATAACGATAGTTGTCGACCATAACATGCATGCACTCTGCCGGCTTTGATTTAGTAATCATAGTCATACTTGGTAAACATCGTCTACTCTTCGCCTTGTTCCTAGCGAGACAGATAGTTGAATGCTCCTCATAGTTGACACAGCTGTGACTCAAGCTGTACATGTTTAAGCACAAACATGTATATACGTGGTCTAGGATGTAGTACGTGATAATAAACAAGTATGTTGAAGTAGCACACATGTATATATGCATTCATAATGTACATGTCCGATGGACTTACTACACAAGCTTGTGTGTCAAAAACCATTTTGTAGAGAGATAGAATTGGGAGGCAATTGGCCACACCTCAATAGGAGGGGGCGCCTTCTGTTATATAGGGCCGGCTGGCCTTGCTTTACAAGGCAAGGGTAATTCCCTTTGATTTACATCTACTAAATATAGTAACTAATCCCTGATTTACATATGCTAATTATTGCAACTAATCCTTGATTTACATCTACTAATTATGGCTACAAATGCCGCAGCATATGGTAAGGGGCTGCGGCATATTCTATTGCCTAACACCCGCCTGCCCGCAGTTGCAGCGGGAGGCTCCCGGACGCAAAGACTGGATCGAAATTCTCGAAAGAGTGCTGTCGGAAGCCCTTTAGTCATGATGTCGGCGAACTGGTGAGAGGAGGGCACATGGAGAACCCGAATCTCACCGAGGGCCACTTTTTCGCGGACGAAATGAATGTCGATCTCAATGTGCTTCGTTCGCTTGTGGTGGACGGGGTTGGCTGTCATGTAGACGGCGCTGACGTTGTCGCAGAAGACAACGGTGGCGGAGGGCAGCCGGATGTGGAGCTCCTGGAGTAACTGTCGAAGCCAGCAGCACTCAGCCACAACGTGAGCCACGGCCCGATACTCTGCCTCGGCGCTGGAGCGGGACACCGTGGTCTGGCGCTTGGAGGACCAAGAAACCAGATTGTCGCCGAGATAGACGCAGAAGCCAGAGGTGGATCGTCGAGAGTCTGGACAGCCTGCCCAGTCAGCGTCAGAGTAGGCAGTCAGCTTGTCGACAGACCCGGTGCCAATGTGAAGATCCGAGGAGAGAGTCCCCTGTACGAAGCGTAGGATGCGCTTGATGAGCGCACGGTGAGGCTCGCGCGGGGCGTGCATGAAGAGGCACACCTGCTGAACAGCATATGCCAGATCAAGACGAGTCAGGGTTAGGTACTGGAGAGCCCCCGCCAAGCTCCTGTACTCAGATGCGTCCTTCTCTGACAGTAGATCCCCGTCGGCCGCGGATAGCTTGGCGTGAGTGTCAACAGGTGTCGTGGTCGGATGACACTCAGCCATGCCCGCGCGCTGAAGAAGCTCGACAGCGTACTGTCGCTGGGAGAGGAAGAGGCCATCTGAGGAGCGTGTGACAGTGATGCCGAGGAAGTGGTGGAGGGCGCCAAGATCCGTCATGGCGAACTCGGAGCTCAGCCGAGCCATAATGCGCTGAAGAAGAGCCGAGGACGAGGCGGTGAGAACGATGTCATCAACGTACAGTAGTAGGTAGGAGAGGCTCGTCCCCTGTCGTAAAATGAAAAGGGACGTGTCGGAGGCGGAGGTGACGAAGCCGAGCTGCCGGATGAAGGTGGCGAAACGCTGGTACCAGACCCGCGGAGCCTGCTTCAGTCCATACAAGGACTTCTACAGACGGCAGACGTAGTCAGGGGCGCCAGGGTCGACAAATCCTGGCGGCTGCTGGCAGTAGACGGTCTCCTCGAGGTGGCCGTGAAGAAAAGCGTTCTTCACGTCCAGCTGATGAATCGGCCAGGCGCGGGACGCGGCGATGCTGAGTACAGACCGAATGGTGGCCGGTTTGACAACCGGACTGAAGGTCTCGTCGTAGTCGACACCCTCACGCTGGGAGAAGCCTCGGACAACCCAGCGAGCCTTGTGGCGGGCGAGGGACCCATCGGCATGGAACTTGTGCCAGAAGATCCACTTCCCCGTCATGACGTTGGTGCCGGGGGGCCGCGGAACGAGCTGCTAGGTGTTGTTGTCGACGAGGGCCTAGTACTCATCCATCATCGCGGCACGCCAGTTGGCGTCGGCTAGCGCGCTGCGGTAGTTCGTCGGAATCGGCGATGGGGAGGATGATGTCGTGGCCGCCAGCCCTTCATAGTTGACGCGAGGGATGGCACCCGTCATGTGCGGGTGACACGCGGCGGCGGTGGCGGTGGCGGAGCAGGAGATGCCGCCGGTGCTGGTAAGGGCGCCGTAGGTGGTGCCGGGGCGTCAGGAGCCGCAGGGGCTGCTGGGGCAGTGGCCAGCTCGGACGTAGTCGTCGTACGGGAGCGGCGGACGTAGACCCGTGGGAAGGGAACCACGCTGGGTCCAGGCGGGGGCACGTGACCACGCCCGCCCGGTGTCGAAGAAGGCGATGCCGCAACGTCTGAGGGTGGCTGCTCCATAGGCGTCGAGGAGAGAGTCCCACCTGCAACAACAGTAGGGCAAGGCACCGAAACCATATCGTCGTCGAGGAGGAAGTCGAGGGAAGCGGGGGAGGAGGTGTCTAAGGTGGCTGCAAAGGGAAAAGTGGTTTCGTCAAATATGACATGGCGAGAGATGATGATGCGACGGGTCGATAGGTCGAGGCAGTGGTAACCTTTGTGCGAGGGGGGATATCCGAGGAAGACGCATGCTGTGGAGCGAGGGGCGAGCTTATGTTTGGAGGTTGCTTGCATGTTGGGGTAACAGAGGCACCCAAAAACACGCAGATGACTATAGGTTGGTGGCTGGTTATGCAGTCGAGTGTAGGGAATTTCATGCTGAATGGAGGAGGATGGGCGCCTATTATGGAGGTAGCAGGCTATTAGGAGCCCCTCAGCCCAATATGTGGGCGGCAGGGAGGCATGAAGGAGCATAGTACGAATGGAATTGTTGAGTGTGCGGATGATGCGTTCGGCTTTACCATTTTGGGGTGATGTGTAGGGGCAGGAGAGGCGGAGGTGAGTGCCTTGAGCAGCGAGGAATTTGGTGGTGGCGGTGTTGATGAATTCAGTGCCGTTATCGGCCTGAACACATTTTAGGGGAAGACTGAATTGTGTTTTGGCAAGCGCAGCAAGCTCGACTACGTGTTGGTGGACCTCAGATTTTTTCCGGAGCAGAAAAAACCAACAGTAGTGACTATAATCATCCAAACATACCAAGTAATATGAAAAACCAGACAGACTGTTGATGGGGGAAGTCCATACATCACAGTGAACAAGTTCAAAGGGTGCATGAGTTATGGAATGCGAGGAACTGAAGGGTAGACGCATATGTTTGCCTAACTGACATGAGTGACATAGGGAGCGGTCCACTTTATTACAGGAAACAGCATGAATTTTATTAAGACGTTCTAATGCAGCGGGGGCTGGGTGGCCAAGACGTTGATGCCACAGTGTCGACGAAGCAGCCAAGAGAGCATGAGATGGGGCGACAGGTGTGCTGGCAGGCATGGTGTATAGGTCCCCGTCGCTGTTATAGCGGAGAATCACGCGTCCCGTCCTGAGATCCTTAACAGAAAAACCATGTGCGTCAAATTCAAAGGAACAACTATTGTCGCGAGTGAACTGACGGACAGATAACAGGTTGCGGACTATGGATGGTGCGACAAGAATATTGTTAAGAGCAAAGTTTGTTGTAGGTGTAGGAAGGACGGAATGACCTCTAGACGTAACAGGAATGCTAGTGCCATTACCTACTGTTATTGAGGAGATGAAAGGGGGGAGGCGTTGGGTAAGCATACCATCCGAGGACGTCATGTGCGTGGAGGCGCCGGAGTCAACGACCCAGGGCGAGTTGCCCTGCAGTTGCATGTTCTGCAGAGCAGCAATGAGGCCGGCTGCATCCCAGGTGCTGGTGGAGGTGTTGGAGCCGCCGGAGGACGCCTGGAGCGGAGCGAAGGCGGTGTGGGCCTGCGGGGAAGGCCCGAGGATGCTCTAGTTGCGCCCGGCCTGGGCACCAGGACCTCTAGGGGCGCCAAGACCTCCTTGGCGGCGCTGTCCAGGAGGGGTGACGCGCTCTCCAGGGGCCACACGTTCGTCGGTCCAGGGATTGAAGCCCCAGGGAATGCGTTTGTTGGTGCTGGTGCTGCCGGAGGTGTTGGAGAAGCCGCCGTAGGAGTTTGGGAAGGGCTGCTGGCCGCCCTTCTTGGTGTTAGGCCGCCTGCCGCCCTACTGCTGCTGCTGGTTACCACCAGGAGAGGAGGCAGCAGCCAGGAGGGCGGTGGTGGCGCGCACTTTCTCCTCGTTGTGCAGACGCAGTTCTTTGAGAAGGAGCTGGTGCCGGGCGTCGGCGAAGGTGAGGGGCTGCTTTCCGGCGATGGTGTCGGCGACGGTGGAGTAGACCTCATTGAGCCCGCGCAGCAGATTGAGGACGAGGTTGGGCTCAGATACGGGCTGCCCGACGTCGCGTAGTTCGTCGGCCTTCTCCTTCATGCGAACGCAGTAGGCGTCAATGGACAGGTCCCCCTGAGTCATCGAGTGGAATTTGTGATTCAGGAAGATGGCGCGAGGAGCTTTGTTCGCCTGGAACACAGCGCCGATGGCCGTCCAAAGGGCGCTCGCCGTCTGCGTGTTGTCGGTCATGGCGAGGTTGAGGACGGCGTCGGAGACGGTGCTGTACATCCATCCGCGAACGCAGAAGTCAGCCTGCGTCCAGGCCTCGTTGGTGGGGCGCGAGGTGGAGGCGGTGGCGAGATGATGCAGCAGCCCGAATTTCCCACACATGGCCTGGAACGCCGTCGACCACTTGGTGAAGTTGGAGGGCTTCAACTCAAGGGTCATGGGGACGTGGAGCTTGATGTTGATGGTGGCGAAGGGGCAGATGGCGGGGGCAGAGTCGGCCCCTAGGACGCCGCTGGTGGCAGAGGAGATGGCTGCAGTGGTGTCCATGGCAGGGGGGTTGGGGCGGGCGCAGGAGGTTAGGGCAGAAGGTGGAGGGGGGCCGGGAGATCAGATCAAGACCCAAACTGCTGATACCATGTAGAGAGATAGAATTGGGAGGCAATTGGCCACACCTCAATAGGAGGGGGCGCCTTCTGTTATATAGGGCTGGCTGGCCTTGCTTTACAAGGCAAGGGTAATTCCCTTGATTTACATCTACTAAATATAGTAACTAATCCCTGATTTACATATGCTAATTATAGCAACTAATCCTTGATTTACATCTACTAATTATGGCTACAAATGCCGCAGCATATGGTAAGGGGCTGCGGCATATTCTATTGCCTAACACATTTCTATATCTCTAGTGGTAGAGGTCCATTGCAGCTGATTGAAGCAGCCTGCCATGATCTGTGCACGAAGCAAATGTGCCGTGACTGGTTATGGCGCAACACGAGTGTAGACGCTTCACCTATACCAAACCCTTGTTAGCTCACGTGTCCGACCCTTTAAGATGCCGTTGTTTACGACACCTTGCCTATATCTCATATTAGTGGCTTGAGGACCTAGTTTTAAGCCACTCGGAATGGTTGGCGCTACCGGGATATGCCACATGTCACCACCATTATCTTTTCTCAAATTCCACCACTTTTCTGGAATGCGGAAATATATGGCTTACTTTAATCATCTAAAATTTTAAGGAATTCCATACAAGCTAAAAAAATACTCCATCCGATTAAAGAACATAAGACACTTTGGCATTTCTAGATACATTGTTTTTCAGGTATCTAGACATACTGTATATCTACATATCTGGATGGAATGAAGGGGGTGTGTATCTCTCACTTCAAACATACAGGTACTAATTAGATGCTGCAACATAAATTCTTATTCGATGCGAGAGAAAAAGGATAGTTCAAAATTTCCAACAACAATAGAATACATTTAGGTATTTAATTTTTTAGTCTTGAACCATTGTTGCCATTATCAACCATTGGAACTGTTCTGTTTTACATAGAAAGATTAACCACCATCATCATTATAAAATTACAAAAAAAGACACCATAAATTTGTATATAAACTAGATGATTGCCAACACATTGTAATAAGAAGAAGAAATAATTATATAAAATGTAGTTTGATAAGTCAAAATTAAGAGCCCGACAACATCCCCTAAAGAGAAGGCGACTAGAAACATTGCACAACTAAACAGAGAGATAGGAAAGCTAAATTACAAGGCATCAAGCCAAAACCGAAACAGATATCTATCAGCTTTCCTAGTTGCACTGAAGTTGAGAATCCCTCTTACAAAGGTGTCCCAAATACTATCAAAGATGAGTCTGTTCCTTAGTTGTTATAGCTCTCAGGAAGCAATAAAAGAATATTTCAACGATGACGGGAAGCCCAGTCCAGGCTCTACAAGTGACAATTCTTCTATGAATATCGGGGTCATTAAACCAAGTAATGTGTAGCTTATCTGAACGTTAACGGGACCAATGGAACGACCTCCTCAATCCTTGGTTCCGACTTCCTAATGGAACGCCTAAGTATGTGAATGGGAGAGATCCAATTTGGCAAACAGAACTACCCACAAGAATCTTCGTTTTTTTCTTCGGAGACACTAATTGGGATGAAAAGGTACTTATCAAAGTGTACTACTAGCCTTGTTGACGACGCAAAAGGTTTAAATCATATATTCGAGATCACACTCTCAAGGTGTTTGAGCTATATAAGATATGTACATATAACATTTTTTGATAGAAAAGTTCTTGTATGTAATTAACGAAGTGTGTTCAAATATTTTTGTTGAAAGTTTTGACATATTTGTACATATCAAATTTGCACGTAAAATTTGTATGTGTAAAAAGAGAAGAGACACAGATTGTTACATGGTGCTGCACATCTCTGCTGTTTGAACGTTATGGCAACATGAAGCTGACCCTAGGCAACCATGGGCTCATCCCCTACCAGGGCAAGTTCTATGGGACACCCTTGACCATTGATGGCGAAGAATTCCCAGTGGACCTCAACGAGTTTCCCCTAGGCCGATACGATGCCATGTTGGGACACAATGGGTCACATCGTTGGCGTCAATCCTATTTATAGATGAAGCATGCATCTGTAATTGTATTCTGCAGTTTTGTAAATATTAGGTAATTATACTTGTTGAATTAAACAACAGAAAAGTATCATTTGTAATACCTACTGTTTAAATTTCTTTGATGCACGGTATATGTAGCATTAGTGGCAAATCTTCTGCTTCTGTTTGTGTAGCTGACGTTGATACAGTTGATAAACTTTTACTGGTTTTTTTTTCTCAGACCCTGAACTATGTCTCATCACTTGCAATAAATGGTATCCTATACCTATAAAAAAATTGATAGAAAGATAGCTATTGATATAAGTATATTGCACTTACTTACACTCAAACTGGATAAAAGTGAAACTTCATGCATTTCTAAGTTTCACCATTTAATATCACTTTAGAGCTATATGCTCTGCAAGTTTGATACCGACATGGCTGGTCTTCAGTAATGCCAAAAATAGCCGCCGTGAACTGATATTCTTTTCACTACATATTAAAATTAGTATGATTGTACAAAATTATTAAACCTCATCTAGTTAAGCTTAGGCTCTTTTAAGGCATAATAAGAAAGATGCTCATGTTTCAAGCTAACACATCTTTGGACCAGGATAACTAAATGCACATCAATATGCAACGCAAATCTTTCTACTATCAAAAAAGCAGTAAAGGAGCAAGGGCTGCTCCCCATACTGATGGTCTCCGTGTAATCATGCACGCTCGAATCATACGCACTGTATGTTAGCCCAACACAAATGGACGCGCGGCAACACCGCGCACGTGGTTTCTAGTCAAATGTAAATTTACTCAACTTTGATAGATATGCACATTAGGAAGAAGGTTAAAATATCCTTGTGGCCATGATTTTCTTCCCATCCTGGAGGTTTTTCTGACCTCTTTTCTATGTGTACAACAAAAAATGAACGAGTGATTTACAGCATATGGCTGAAGATCCAGCAATCTCTCTAAAGAGGACTGACATATTCATCTGTCAAACATCAATGTGTCACCCAGTAGGATCAACATGTTTATCTGTCCCCTACCATGGTGAAGTTGGTCAGACCAAAACCAAGTTTCTCCTGGATTGCTTACTTCTTGGTCCCTATTTTTCCATTTGGAGTTTTCTTTCCTTCAGCTCCACTCTTCTTGATTAACGCTGGTGAGGGTCCACTCAGTTTTTTCTGTAACACCGATGACCTTTTTGCAGGATTCACTCCTCTAAAGTAATTTAAAAGAAAACAGCATAGCTCAGAATAGTTTATCTTAGCATTTGCTACTTACCTTCGAGCACAATTTAAAGATATAATTAGAGTAGATGATTACCTAATCTCTGAACTTTTTGCACCCTTGAGCTGGGGCTTTCTTGCAGTTAAGCCCCCTCCATTTGTTAACCCTGAAGCTTTTGGGGCACTAGATGGTCTAACGCAATCTAGCTCCGACGAGCAATTAGTTGCAACCTCGAAATCATCTGAATCCTCTGTTGCAACAGACCCAGACCAGCTCCACTGCTGTTCAGGGCTGCTTCTTTGGTAGAAGGCAAGATCTTGTGTGCCGTCAGGTCCCAACTCTGGCAGGGAATTGCTGCTCCCAAAATGTGAGTGCTCAGCCAAATCTCCCAATGCTGAGTCGTTCTGAGCACCATTACAAGTATCAAGCCATGAATATGGATCAATTCAAATTATGATCAAGAAAAAGACTGTATCATTAAATTTGGCTAGAAAAAAGGAATACCTCTATACTTCCATCTTCTATTGGATGCCTCGATGCATTACCCGTTCTCATTCTATATATGTCGGGGCTTGATTGGGTGCTTCGTATGCTCTCATGATCTCCATCTTTCCTAGCTAATGCTGCCCTGAGGCAAGCAATCTGCAGTAAGGAAGCAATTTCGCAGTAAGGAAGTAATGCTGCCCTGAACTCAAGAAAGCCATGAAGCAGAGTTCATAGACGAACCTGTTCTTTGAGCCCTCTGACTTCTCCTACTTCCTTGTTTGACTTGGCTGCTCCAAGTTCAATAGTGGCAACACGCTCGGCAAACTTCAAAGTACTTATGGACTCACTAACAGCATCTGGTTCTGGAGCTATGTGAATAAACATCAATGTTTTCGCTTGTCCTCCTGAAAAATGGAAACAAATACTTATAACACATATTTTTGGTGCTGACAAGTTGCAAACCAAGGATATGGAGCTTTGGATAGTTACCAAGAGAGTCTTGTAGTAGTTGAGTAAGTTTGCTATTTCTGTAAGGAACATGTGTGCTTTTCTGTGCTAGGGCTGCAATCACATCTCCTAGTGCAGCCAGTGACTTGTTTATGTGCTGTGCCTCCTTTAATCTATCTCCTACCACTTCAGATTTATCAACTCTTTCACTGCCAGCTAGATCCACAAGATGCATGCAACCTCTTAGCACAGTTCCTGATGTTAAATCTCGTCCTTGAACATGAACAGTCAGACAGCTGTAATTGGTTTACTCAAACATCAGCTAAAAACACCAAGTTCAACATCATGCCTGGAACTGGAAGCACAAATGCAACAGCAACAAACAAACCTATGGGAGCGACTACTTCGGTCATTCATGGCAGTTGAGCAAACTGCACGATTCTTTTGGCCAAGATTCATCAAGTCAATTACATCAGATGTCGATGTGACTGGAACCACATTTGCATCTGGAACTGCAATTCCCTTTTGAGAATTATTTCGAATTTCCAATGTTTGCTGGCGTTAAGGAGGTCCGATATCATAAATGACATAGATATTCAATATGTGCAGAAAAAATATCAAGCTCCATACGAAAGGATATTTTTTGTTTCCACCATTCTGAAGGAGATCTCTCACTTGCTCGTTGTAGATCTCCATCATCTGTACAGCAATATCATAACAAATTGTATCTTTCCTATGCTCCTGGATGCTGAATAGATCATTTAGTGCTCTGTAGTTGACACCGAGCCCTTCTTCTGTCAAAATTTTGGGACCACTCTGTAGCAGCCAAAAAAACAATGTTTTCATATTTTCCTATATTGCAAAAAAATATCAATACTCATGTAAAAAGTAACAGTTGACAGGTCAAGCACCATTGTAAAGGTTTTTCCCGATCCAGTTTGACCATATGCAAATATACAAACGTTGTAGCCATCAAGAACAGAACGGACCAAAGGCTGCATGTCTGTAAAGACCTCCTCTGCACTAATTGAAAGATTCTGTCACTTAACTAAAAAAAGGCCTAATCTCAAACAAATAATTCAGTGGAGCAACTTGAGAGCCTAACCTTGTGTGGCCAGGGGCCCAAAGACACTGTTGAAAGTAAAAGACTTCTTTGTGTCTTTTCCATATTTTGATGGTACCATAAGTGTGATGGTTCTATCTTCTATTCCAGCAACACTGCTTGAGGAACTTACTTTTCCAGGAAGGAAAGGTCTCACTCGACAATAAACTCTGATATTTCCTTGTGTCAAAGAAGGAAAGAGATTTTCACTTGCGTGTCGCATTAAATCATGAAAGATGAGTATATAGTACTCATGTTTCTAGTACATAAGACTGCAAAAATATATACCTCTAAGGTCTTGTATTTGGTTGTAAAGCTTGCGGTTTTCCTCAACAACCTTACGGTATCCAGAAGCCGCATGAGAAACAATACGCAAATGATCACCTGATAGAACACAATATCATGATGAACACCAAAACTTTGAAAGAAAAAAGTTTAATGATTACAAATGTCCAAGGTTCAGCACGCAATATACCAAGCTTTTTAAGGTCTTCAGAATACAGCAGTTTTAATTGCTCCATGCAAGACTTAACAGTGGACATGTTACTTCTCAAATCCTACAGTCAGCCTCAATAGTCACAGAATGATAGAGGAAATTCACTGAAGAACACACAAAGCATTTTAAATACCTGTATCTGTTTCTGTTCTTGATCAAAATTTCTCACTGGCTTTGGCATATTTTTATTCACATTATCATTGCTTAGTGGTACAGGTACTAACGTGCTTACATCATCCGCCAGACTCAATGCATCCTGCTCATATTCGTCCTTCTTAATATTTTCAGTGGCCTAATGAGAAATATGAGTGCACCGACCAATTCCAGTTAGAATGGACAAAATAAAAATTTGACAAGTCTAGATGAACAATTCTATAATACTCCTTCCATTCCCAAATGATAGTTTTGTTTGAATCAGACTTATTTACCTTTGACCAAATTTACAGAAAATATACCGACATCTACTATATCAAATCTGTTTCATTAATTGCCCATCATAAGTCTTGCTAGTGTATTTATTTGGTATTTCTAGATATTAATGTGTTTTCTATAAATTTGGTCAAATTTAGAGATGTTTATTAGGCGAAAATAAAATATCTTACATTTTGGTACAGAGGGAGTAGCTAGCAAATATTTACATGTACCAAATTAAGAACATTCAGTTATTGCTGTATTCACAAAAGGTTGATACCTTCTCCAGGTCACTGCAGGAAGTAGACTCCACTTGTGGAGAGTCTACTCTGCATAAGGACTTACTATAATTGGTGTCAAACAGAGAGTCCATTCTCAAAACTGAGTTACTGTCATTGGTGTCCATAGTGTCTTTCACCTGTTCCATAGTCTCTATTAGTCCAACTATGATATGCTTGGTTTAGTCAAAACTAAAAACGCAGAACAAATTGTAAGGCTGGTAAAATAAGTGAATATACCAATTCACTCTGGCTTGTACTACGCCGCTCAAATTCATTGATTACTTTGCTCAGGAGTGATTCTACAACCTGAAAATTAACAGATTCAATATGAATATTTATTCTCTCAACCACATTGCATAAACAGCTAGCTACACAGTAGGCTCACTGATGGAATTTCTTCTGGTTTCTTATCTGAGAGAACTGTTTGAACAAGCATCCGGATGGAGTCTGGAGTAGTCTACAGCCAAGAACATGAGTGTCATTGTAGATTAAAAAGAGAGTTACTTAATGTGAAAGAAAAACTAGGAGATGGATTTCTTACTGTTTCAGTGGGTTCTAGAGAAAAATCAAGACCTATTTGCTCCAGTGATCTGCCATCCCGAAGTAATTCAGCTGAGTGACTCCTCATCATCGCCTTCATAAAAGGTTCATTATTCTTGCGAATGGCATAATTTCCCGACAAAGGCTTTACAATGCCACCATATTTGAATGGAGATTGTTTTCCCACTTGCTTAGCATCACATAATAACTTCAGAGCAAGAACACAGTCTACAACTCGAACACCTTGTCCACCCTGAGGTTAAATGGAAAGTGCAAATATAAAATTGGGATGGCTAATATAAATAAACTTTGTTAAAGTTTTTTTTTGCAGCAGCACTCCTTATTAATCAGGGGATAATCCACTAAATAGTCACTCCTTTGTACTTTGTTTTGCAGGTAGCAAATTGCTGGGGAGCAATGCTTCAAAGTTTCAGTTCAAAAAAACATGGTTGTGTTAATAAAAAAGTGTCAACCATTCAAAATAAAAGTAAATAAATCAGATAATATTGTAACCTTTTCCAGGTCTGATGCCTCAAATGTTGGAAGTCCTAAATCTTGCAGGCCAATGAGGAAATTCCTCACATTCTCAAAGTATTGATAAGCACAGAGAGCTGTACCATCGGCAGGGACAGTAGAATCCGATGGCACCTCCACAACCTAAAAGCATCGTACATAGCATGCAAAATCACAGTAGAAAATGAAATGCTATAGATCTGAAGGAGAGAAATGCAACCTTGGGTACCGCACCAGGTTGAATCTTATTGAGTGCATTGCAGAGAATAATGCCATTTCTCAGGCCAACACGGAATTCCTCCTCGGAAGGCTCTTCTGCAAGATCCTTCGCACACACTACCCCAACTAACCTTCGCAACCAGTTGGCAGCCTCATACCTTCTTATTGCTGCATTTCTCAAACCAAAGGAAGCACCAATTCAAACTAAAGGAACCACCCATTCAAATGACCCTGATTATGCTAAGTTGCTAACAACAAATGGTAATAGGTGTTTACATCCAAAGATACAAAAATGGAGCATACAATTTTTGTAAACAAGTGCTATATCACTTAAGTATAAATCAGTGTTAGGAGCCTAATGAAAGTATGTAAAGAACTCAATTATAAGTCTGGCATTGTTTAATGCCTCAGTGGAACAGTGCATCAGCACTTATATCTCATCACATTCTTAAACAAAAAATAGTGGTATTAAATACAGGCAGGTTTGGAGGTGCACCCTTATTAGAGCATCTCCAACAGTTCCTTATTTTTTCTTCCCCAAATCTTGTTGTTTGCCAACTCCCCAAAAGGTATTGGGAAAAATAAGTCTATCTCCAAGAGTTTCCCATATATGGCTTCCAAAAACAAATTTGGTTCCACCTCAAATTTTTCTTGGCGGATTTATTTTTTTCACAGGAATTGCTGGCTCGCAGGTAGCCACGACCTCCTCGCTGCAATTCAGCCGCCACTGCCAACTCGCAGGTATCGGTGACCTCCTCCCGGCCGGGCATGCAGCTAACACATGGACGTACGAACGTGGGGCTGGCTGCCGGCCGGTTGCCTTAGCTTGCCGGGCATGCATGCTAACACGCCGTAGCCACGGAACATGAGGACAAACGTGGGGCTGGCTGCCGGCCAATACTCGGGTCTCGGAGCCCAATGGCCCCATACGCCACTGGCTTCTTCTCAGATAGGACGGATAGCACTCGCGAGACGGAGCAGAGAGCACGTGCGGGAAGGAGAGACCAAGCGCGGGGACGGGGAGTAGGAGCTGCGCGTATTTTTATCCGTGGTTGCGGGCAATTTGCCAAATGCGGAAAGATGGGGAAGAGATATGGGGTACTCTTGGAGATGAGTTTTTCTCTTTTTTTTCCCAAATTCTATGGATGGGGAAGGAATACAGGGCACTCTTGGAGATGCTTTTAGGCCACCTCTTTGTCATGACAACCATGATGATCATAAAAGTAACTAACTATAAACTACAATTAGGTTGTTGGTCATTGCCCTGTTTTATATGGTCCAGAGTGACAAGAAACAAAGGCACATACCAAAGAATAATTAATCATTGCAGCTAAACCTAGGGATATGAATGCCTAATTGAGAGTAATCATGTAGGAAGCCAGCTAGCTCTAAAAATGAGTTCACGGCTTCTGTTAGAAATTGTATTGCTGGGAGAGCATTGCAGGTGCAGGGTCATGATTATGAACCAAAACTTAATTCCTCTCCACCTTGTCATTTTTATTGAACCAACTCTTGCAGACTAGCACAACCTATTCCGCCCAATGTTATTTTGAAGAAACAAGGATAAACATAACATAGGAAACAATTGGAATAATCCAGGATCATGAATGCACTCTGAGCCTCTGAGCATAATAATCTATCTAAGCTTCAATCCCAAACATAACTAAAAGTGCACACCGACTAAAAAATCACCACTGCATCACCCAAAAAAATAAATAAAATTCCAGCCTACCATGTAAGCAATAGCCTTAACTCAAATTGAACAATTACCAATTTACCATTAAAACTTAAAAGACGCAATTTTTGTTTCTCACCAAGAAAAATAGCAGTAAATAAAATACACCGCGACTCACCAGCTTCCTCCGCCTTGCGCCAGGCAATGTCGATGTTCCTGCAGGCCCCAACCGTATCCCCTCCTCCTGCGCCGCCGCATCCTCCGCCCTGCTGCCGCATCACGTCCTCCACGACGGCCGCGGCTTCCTTCTCCGGCGACGCCATGGGAGGGCCCGGACCAGGACCAGCGCCGAACCCGGCGAACCGAGACCGCCACTGGGACGCCCGGGAGGAGGCGCGATCTCTGGGGGGAGGGACGGGGAAGCCGGTGGAGGGGAGCTCTTCCTGGAGCTCTCTTGCGGGCGGAATGGTATGCCGCTCGCCGGGCGGAGAGGGCGGGGTTGGTGTTTTTGAGGTCGGGCCGTCGGGGTGGGGAAGTGAGTGGAAATCGGAGGACTTTGAGGGCTGGTTTGCATATATATTTCTTGGAGAATTTAGAAAGACTAAAAATGGGATGTTCTATCATTTGGGCTATTTTTGCCTAGATTCTTGGGAGGAAGGAACTGTGGTTAAGCTTGTCACGTGCTATTTCAATTGTTTTCCTTGCTTCCGATAGAAAAATAAATAGTGTTTGGGTACCTTAGTGATTTGACTCATTTCAATGTGCAAAAAATTTACAAAAGCTAAAAATTGTACTAGTGACATAATCTACTATAGAATATTTTAGGCCAAATATATATTTCTCAAATTAAGGAATATTGAGCTGAACCTAAACCAAGAGGGCGTGTGCATGCAGGAAGAAATTGGTTGTGCAACATCTATAAATTAAGTAAAAGTTATATATGTATACATGGTGCCTGAAAATCAGTTATGCGGCAAAACATAGCAAAAAGAGTTACATGAAGAATGTGTCTTTCCATATAGCTTGCATGATTATGGCACTTATCATGTGCATTTGGTCCTTCTAGTTTGTAACAAATCAGTGGATTTTTGCAAGGGGTTCTCACAAATATTATGGATTGTAATGCACACTTGGGAGAAAACATGGGGGCTTTCACCATTTGCCTGCAAAGCTGAATTGTGACCTAACAGAGTTTTTTTTTTTTAGTAACTTAATTAGTATCTTATAGTTATAACACAACCAGTAACTGGATACAACTATATTGTCCTTTGAATTGATCGTTGCATGTGTACAAATAGACATTAATTCTGAAGCAACTCTCCACGTATATATTTTCTACTCAATACCACATTTGAGAATTGTATGCATTAGTACCACTACTATAAAAATCTTTTGCGAGGCGTTTTGGTATTTTTTTTTCCATGGCGGGCAGGAAGAATAACTGTCTCGGTTAATGTCAGCATTAACCGAGGCGGATTTTTTATTAACCGAGGCGGTTACAGATAACCGCCTCGTAAAATAGATTAACCGAGGCGGTTATTTTTTGAAATGCCCACCACGATAAATAGATATTTACCGAGGCGGTCTTCCTTACGCAACCGTCTCGCAAAATAGATTAACCGAGGCAGAAAATGTAACCTAACTGTCTTGGTAAATCAGGCCCAACCCATTAGCCCACACCGACCCACTAGTTGTCTCGATATATAACAAGCACTTAGGGTTTCAGCCTCACCCACTCACTCACTCCCTCCCAGCCGCACCCCTCTCTCTCTCTCCCTCTCTCTCCCATGCAAAGGGCGGCGGCGCGGCTAGAGCAAGCCCGGCGGGCGGCGTCGCGGCCAGCCCTAGCCTGCGGGGCCGCGGCACGGCCGGAGCGAGCCCACCGGCGGTGGCGCGGCCAACCCTAGCCCGTGGGGCGGCGGCGCGGCCAGCGCGGCCCGCGTGGCGGCGGCCCGCGGTGGTGGCACGACGACTCGGTAGCGGCTTCTTCGAGCACCGGTGGCGGGGATCTGGCGCGGGACGGCGAGATCTGGCATCTCGTGACCGGATCCAACAGCGCACGGCCAGACCCCGGCGAGCTCCAGCGGTGGCGACGAATGGATGGGCTCGGCGGGCCCGTGGATGGGCTCGCTGGGCCTGTCCATCGATTTTGATTTTTATTTTATTTTTTTATTCGATTTACCGTGGCGGTCGTCCAACCGTCTCGGAAAAGATCCTATTTACCGTGACCTTTGATCCGAGGCGGTTGCCATAACCGCCTCGGTAAATCGAAAACGCCCGCCATGGATAAAATTTGTGTAGTAGTGTACAAAACTCACATATACAACAGATTGAAAGTGTAGATGAGAATTGTATGCTTTAGTACAAAACCCATACTCTAGAACCATCACGAATAACAACTCATATCCTAACAACCAACAATACTAGTTTAGGCATTTCAAACAATTGGTTTTGGTTCATACAAGACGATGACTTGGGTTCTATTCTACAAACAATCATTGAAAAGTGATATTTACAGTCAATTTTATCTTATAAACCATTATATATACAATGCGTCAGGGGTGGGGAAGTGAGTGGAAATCGGAGGACTTTGAGGGCTGGTTTGCATATATATTTCTTGGAGAATTTAGGGAGACTAAAAATGGGATGTTCTATCATTTGGCCTATTTTTGCCTAGATTCTTGGGAGGAAGGAACTGTGGTTGCGCTTGTCACGTGCTATTTCAATTGTTTTCCTTGCTTCCGATAAAAAATAAATAGTGTTTGGGTGCCTTGGTGATTTGACTGATTTCAATGTGCAAAATTTAAAAAAGCTAAAAATTATTGTACTAGTGACATAATCTACTATAGAATATTTTAGGCCAAATGAATTTCTCAAATTGGGGAATATTGAGCTGAACATTAACCAAGAAGGTGTGTGCATGCAGGAAATTTATGCAGCAAAACATAGCGAAAAAAGTTATACGAAGAATGTGTCTTTCCATAGCTTGATGATTATGGCACTTATCATGTGCATTTGGTCCTTCAAGTTTGTAACGATTCAGTGGATTTTTGCAAGGGGTTTCTCACAAATATTATGGATTGTGTGGATGCACACTTGGAGAAAACATGGAGGCTTTCATCATTTGCTTGCAAAGCTGTTCCAGTAAATTGTGACCCAACAGAGTATTTCTTAGTAACTTAATTAGTATATTATAGTTATAACTCAACCAGTAACTGGATACAACTGTATTGTCCTTTGAATTGATCGTTACATGTGTACACATAGACATTAATTCTGAAGCAACTCTCCGCGTATATATTTTCTACTCAATACCATATTTGAGAATTGTATGCATTAGTACAAAACTCACATATACAACAGATTCAAAATATAGATGATAATTATATCTATTAGTACAAAACTCATATATATATATATATATATATATATATATATATATATATATATATATATATATATATACAACTTTGTTTGCTCCTCTAGAACCGTCTCGAATAACAACTCATATCCTAACAACCAACAATACTAGTTTAAGGCATTTCACACAATTGGTTTTTTTTCATACAATACGATGACTTGGGTTCTATTTTACAAACAATCATTGAAAAGTGATGTTTACAGTCAATTTTTATCTTATAAATCATTACACACACACACACACACACATATATAATATATATATATATATATATATATATATATATATATTCTAAGTTTGTAACTTGTTTAAGAAAATTATTAAGTGCCAAAATAATTAAATTAGATGGATAAAATTGCATCTCGGCCACCTCATGGGCTTTGGTGGTTGAATGAAAAAAAAGGAACAATTCAAGGACTAATAAGTTTGATGGTGTCATTGTAAATGCATAACAAACTCATGTCATATCTCAATTAAAGAAAAGGCAAGCAAAGAGATAAAGCAAAATGAGGCACAAGGAGAATGGATATCTTTCGGTCTCAATGATGGCTTGCTTACATGAATAGGAAGACACTGATAATTGATTGTTTTGAGTTGGTCAAACAACATGCAAAATTGTAATAAAGATCTTGTCAAGCATAAGATGGATATATCAAAAGGGACCTGCTTGTTTTCGATATCTAATAATGTATCAAATGTGAATTAGCTCAGTCAATAAGTTGTCAATAATTAACCCATATAAGCATTGGTGCAGATGAAGTTAATGGAAACAATCTAGTTCAAGCAAGACATACCCTATACTTATATTGCCAATTATGAATTATTAAATTCACCGTGGAACATATTTAATTTTTATATTATACTTATATGGTGTTAATTACCATGATAGAAAATGATGGTAACCTTCAATTCCTTATAAAATTGGTTACTTACATTGACAAAAAAAAAACTAAAACTTACTCTTTGGAAAAGAGGTAGTGGCCAAGTGGAGAATATGATATTTAGACTCTTGTTTGGTACAGCTTCACCTTGATTGTTTTAAGCCTGACACGCCTTTTCTAAATAGCTTACGGGTGAAACTCTTTTTTTAATGCCCTCCCAAAAGAAATGGAGATAAGTGAAGCTAAAAAAAATTAGTTTTTTCACAGCTCTCTTCCTTATTTTTCTTTCTCAGCTATATATGAATATTAGCGAAAATATTTGTAAAAAATAATTAATGATGAAGCTGAGCTATGACAAGCGGAGCTATGACAAGCGGGGTCTTAGTGGACTCTAGTACTCCTAGACAATACATTTTTTAGATTTTTTCCTTAGAACAGGTTTTGGTAGGCTATGTGTTGACACTCAAATTTGGCCGCCTCGACATGTCCAATTTATGAAGTTGTTAAAATATAAATTGGACATCACCATTACATCCGTCTCATCGAGCTGATCGAAAAACATATATGGTTTGCTTCGTTTGGTGTCCGGACGAAGAAGTTACGCCCTCACGAATATGCCATCACGTCGGAAGTTGACTTCCGACACAACTTCCAACGTGTCAGAAGTTCCGACCTAAGTTGGGAGTTTTGCCCCTCTGGAAGTTCCGACAAACGCCAGAACTTCCGACATACCTAATAAAAGACCCTGTTCGGATCTGACATTTGGGATTCCGAACCGAACTCTTCTAAACTCGTGGGGAACTTGGAAAATAAGTCTTGGAGAGGTTTCCTACTAAGATAAGACCACCCCTTCTATATATATGAGAGGATCACTACAAACTAGATTCTCGCAGTGGTTCATCTCTATCCTGCTGTTTGGCTCGACTCTCTACGAGTTTAGTCAGCGTTCTAGGCGGCCTCCGCGGTCCCTAGGGCAACCTCCACGTGTATCTCTCCGACGGATCTTTCCGAGAGGTGTTCGAAGGGCGCTACAACGACCATCAACATCCTGTGCTGCAGATTACTGGTCATCCCGACGACCAAGAAGACACATGCGATCTAACACCTGCTAGTGTGTTGGCCAGAATCTGCGTCAATACTATGTTTGTGCTGTATGGTGACAGCTGGTAGTAGTTGTTTTCTTGCCATCGGTAATAGGTGTTTTAGCAGCAGGAATTTCAGTTGCCTGACGCAGCTTAACTTTGTTGTATTGCTCTTGCGCTGGAATAATGATCTGCTAGTGTTAGCGCAGTAGAAACGATGAGGTCCTGATGCTCCTATTTCCAGAGGTAATTAAAACATTCAGACGGCAGCCGCAGCTGCCGGCTGATGGTATTCGCGAGTCGCCGGCTGTGACTTGTACGTTGCTAGTGTCCGTCGCATAAATATTCATAGCAAATAATTAATCACTCCAGGACGATCAGCTATCAGCTAATTTTTTCTGAATTCCCTGTCTTTCTCTACTCGTGTCAGTCATGGTCCATGAAAGTGAAATGCATGGCTCTCTCTGCAGGCTAGTGGATACTCCCTCAGTCCCTCCGTCCCAAAATAGATGTCACTATAGGATACGTGCTGGTCAAATTTTTTTAACTTTGACCGAGTTTATAGTAAATACGTGCAACATTTATATCTCCAAATAAATATACTATGAAAGTATATTCAAAGATTTATTTAATGATACTAATTATATATTATAAATATTAATATTTTTATATATAATATTTGGTCAAAAGCAAAAAGTCTTTGACTCCTTGAAAAGTGAAAATGACATCTACTTTGGGACGGAGGGAGTTTATAACAACTATAGACACCCCGTGTTATATTCAATGCAATATATCTGGAATAATGATAGTATGATGCGGCCATGACAGCTTCCTAATAACAAAATAATAACAGCAAGTGACAGTCAACTAGTCAAACTCTTTTTATGCACGTGAGTGGCACAGCAGTCTGCAGCCTTGCACTTCAATTCGTTCGTTCGTTCACGACACAGACGCACACGTACGTACATACAAACACTTGGCCGGCGCCATGGTGCTCACGTTGGTAGCCGGCGGCGATGGCGCGGCGGCGGCGGCGCAGGTGACGACGGCGGCGCTGTTCGGCCGTCAGGTGATCTCGGGGCGATGGTTCACGTTGCTGGCGTGCCTGCTGATCCTATCGGCGTCGGGCGCGACGTACGCGTTCGGCATCTACTCCGGGGCGCTCAAGTCGGCGCTGGGCTACGACCAGCGCGCCGTCGCCACGCTCGCCTTCTTCAAGGACCTGGGCAGCAACGTCGGCGTCCCGGCGGGGCTGCTCAGCGAGGTGGCGCCGCCGTCCGCCGTGCTCACCGTCGGCGCCGCCATGAACCTCGCGGGCTACCTCATGGCCTACCTCTCCCTCTCGTCCGGCCGCCGCGTCCCTCCGCCGCCGCTCTGGCTCATGTGTGTCTACGTCTGCGCCGGCGCCAACTCGCAGGCGTTCGCCGGCACCGGCGCTCTGGTCACGTGCGTCCGCAACTTTCCCCAAGCCCGCGGCGCCGTGCTCGGCCTGCTCAAGGGCTACGTCGGCCTCAGCAGCGCCATCCTCGCGCAGATCTACCTCGCCCTCTACGGCGGCGGCGGCGGCGACGCCCGGTCGCTCGTCCTGCTCATCGCCTGGCTCCCCGCCGCCGTCTCCGTCGTGTTCCTCGGCACCGTCCGCGTCATGCCTCCGGATCACGACGACGACGACGACCGGCGGCAGAGGAGGAGGAGGAGGAGCAGCACCGCGGCGCGCAGCGGCCGTGGCGGCGGCGGCGGCGACGTGTTCCTCTGCTTGCTCTACATCTCCATCGCGCTCGCCGCGTACATCCTCGTCATGATCGTCGTGCAGAGGCAGTTCAGCTTCTCGCGCGCCGCCTACGCTGCCTCGGCGGCCGGGCTCCTCGTCCTTCTCTTCCTCCCCCTCGCCGTCGTCGTCAGGCAGGAGTACCGGATCAAGAAAGAAAAAGAGCTCGATGACGATGACTCTCCGAGAGGCAACGACGCCGACGCGGACGCGCCCACCGTGACGGTGACGGTCGACGTTGAGAAATCCATCGCCGCCGTGCCATTCACGACAGAGCCGGCGCCGGCGAGCACTACTACTACTACGGACACGCCGCCGGCGGCGGCTTCCTCTTGCCTAGGCTCCTTCTTGAGGCACACATTCAACCCGCCGGCGTACGGAGAGGACTACTCGATCCCGCAGGCGGTGGTGAGCGTGGACATGCTGATCCTGTTCGTCGCCACCGCCTGCGGCGCCGGCGGCACGCTGACGGCGATCGACAACATGGGGCAGATCGGGCAGTCGCTGGGGTACCCGCCGGAGAGCGTGGACGCCTTCGTCTCCCTCATCAGCGTCTGGAACTACGCCGGCCGCGTCGCCGCCGGGTACGCCTCCGAGGCGCTGCTGTCGAGGTACGGGTTCCCGCGGCCGGCGGCGCTGACGCTCGTGCTCCTCGCGTCCTGCGCCGGCCACCTGCTAATCGCCCTGGGCGGCGGCGGCGTCGTCCCGCGCGCGCTCTACGCGGCGTCGGTGCTCGTCGGCTTCTGCTCCGGCGCGCTGTGGCCGCTGCTGTACGCCGTCATCTCCGAGCTGTTCGGTCTCCGGCGATACCCCACGCTCTACAACCTCGGCGCCGTCGCCAGCCCCGTCGGCGCCTACGTGCTCAACGTGCGCGTCGCGGGCCGGCTCTACGACGCCGAGGCCGCCCGGCAGCACTACCAGCACGGCGGCGGCGGGTCGTCGTCCGCCGGTGCTGGGGACGACAAGGCGTGCTTCGGCGTGGAGTGCTTCCGGACGTCGTTCCTCATCGTCACGGCCGCCACCGTGGGCGGCGCGCTCGTGTCGCTGGTGCTCGTTTGGAGGACCAGGGACTTCTATAGAGGTGACATATACGCCAAGTTCAGGGACGGAGGAGTGGCGGTGGAGGAGTCGCCGGCTGGGGCTGATGGTGGCCCGTCGCCGGCGGCGGAGCAGCGGCCGAGCGAGGAGGGGAGTGGAAATAGAGTGAACGGAGGTCAGCGAGATGACTAGTGCTTGTGTTGACGGGGTCAAAGCTTCAGTACTATACTAGTATCTGAGGAAGCGAGGTGGTGTAGGAGATCGATCATTTTCAGTGCCTGATTTTTTCTCAGCAAGTACCAAATACTGACAATGCCAGACATCACGAATTCACGATTTGTTTAGAGTGAAATTCATGACAGGTCACTGAAGTTCTCTCCTCTCAAAATGTATTTTTGTCCCGTTCGTGTTTTAATAATATCTTACTATTACTAATTGGAGGTCTCAAGAAAACCTCCATATTAGTCCTCAACAAATGCGTTAGAAAAAAAGATAAATCTTAAAAATTCTCAAATTAATCAGAAACATCTGACCGTCAAATCAAGAGACTCTAGGCACATATAACCATTGGATCTATTTTCCCTTTTTTTTTAATTAGAGGCCTCAATGAAGCCTTCATCTTAATCCTCACCAAATGCGCCTATTACTAATGCGCTAGAAAAAAAAAATAAATCCTAGAAATTCTCAAATTAATCAGAAATATCTGACCGTCAAATCAAGAGACTCTAGCCACATGTAACCATTGGATCTATTTCCTTTTTTTTTACTAATTAGAGACCTCAATGAAGCCTCCACGTTAATCCTCATCAAATGCGCTAGAATAAAAGATAAATTATAAAAATTCTCAAATTAATCAGAAACATCCGACCGTCAAATCAAGAGACTCTAGCCACATGTAACCATTGGATCTATTTCCTTTTTTTAGAAAAATTACCCACCAAGATAAATCCTAGAAATTTTCGCATTAATCAGAAACATCTAACCGTCAAATCGAGACTCTAGCCACATGTAACCATTGGATCTATTCCTTTTTTTAGAAAATTACCCACCTATGTCATTATATAGATAAAAATAGCTAAAAAACTAATTATTCAAGAGGAAAACAGTTCGGTTCTATGGAGAAAATTAGATTGGCCGTACGAAGTAAATCTTGATCCGTTGTACCATATTTAGTTGTTAAATATCATCAGAGGTAGTATGTCAATGCCTACAAAACAAGATATAATATATGTATGTGGCGTAACAGATCTAATTGAAAATAAAAATACAGATTATATTATCATCTCATCCCGTCTCGCTGGGCTACCAAAAATTGCCATCTAAGCTCTGCCGCCCTAGCCACCACCAATTTCCATCGAACTTTCATTTATTCAGACCATGCGCATTGGGTCCGGGGAGAGCGTCTTGAAGGACGACTTTCCTGGACGGAGGTGCTGCAGCGGTGTCCTCCATCCGGCCATGTCATCGAGTCCATCCGCGAAGTATTCGGGGATCCAGGAGCTCTGCTACGGGCGTGGGGCCCACCCACCGATGCTGACGCGCGCGCAGAGGGAGGAGAGAGAGAGGAGGGGAAGGAGAGGGGGAGGGACGACGGGGCCCCTCGCCGGAGCTCGCCTGGGCCGCGTGCTCGCCGGAGCTCGCCAGGGCTCGCCACCGCCGCGCGCGTTCGCGTGGGAGAGGGAGCCGCGGGCGGAGGCGGCGCGCTCGCGGCGGCGCTCGCCCGCGCTGGACGTGGAGGAGAAGGAGGAGGGCCGCCGCCGCTGCACAGGTCGGGCGCGGCCCCGCGGCTTGCCGGCCGGGGAGGGAGAAGATGCCGCGCGCCGAGGCCGCCAGCCCGCCTCGCTCGTGAGCTCGGCCGCAGTCCGAGGTGGCCGCGCCGGAGGCGGAGGAGGCGGTTCGCCCGCGGCCGGAGGCGGCGGCGCTCCCCGCGCGGAGGTGGAGGCACCGTCGTCCGCCATCGTCGAGGCCCCACGGGCGAAGCCGCGCCTCCCCGCGCGGGCTCGCTGGCGCAGGCCAGCCTCGCCGTCGTCCAGCCGCAGTGCGGGTGGTGGTGCTGGAGGGGACGAGTGGTGGTGGTGGTGGTGCGAGCGGACAGAGACAAGTAGTACTGGAGGGGAGGGAGAGAGAATGGGGACGGAGGAGAGGGAGAGTGACGGTTGAGAAAAAGAAAAAGAAAACTCATACGTGGGTCTCACTTCTAGACAGAGTAAAATATAGAGGATGAATGAGTGCGGAAGAAAGTGATATAGAGTTGAAAATATTGATGATCGGGACGGAATATTTCTTTTAGAGGATGAATTTGAGGACGATGAGTGCAGTTGGTCTCAGACAAGTAAATCGACCTTTCAATCCTGCTACGTCGGATCTTCCCTCCCAGTCCGTCTTTCTGACGTCTTGCCGCTTCTTTGGAGGAGCGGTTGTTCTTTTGATTTCTACTAATCGGCCTCCTATTATGGGGCAGCACCCAAATCAGATTTAGAAGCCCTGATTTAGATGCTCCTGCTGGAGTTGTTCTAATCTCTTTGGGACAGGTTCCATCAACCAATAGGAGCCGCTGATATCGAAAAGAGATGGCAAGCCGCCACTCCTAGAGGAGCTGAACCTGGCATCCTTTTTCAACACATGGATGGAGCTCACTTGATCGAGCGCGGTCAGCTTGGCGGACGGCGAGGTCTCACCACTGCTACAGGTACGCACTCTTTCTGGCTCATACTACTCTGCAGTGACGGATTTATACATGCCTATTTTTTTGTCAATTTTTCTAAAAAAGATTTAGACATACGCAGTGCAGGAGAGGCAGGGTTGCCTATTGCCACATCTACTCTTCAACAGACAAGGGGGAGAGCACCGATTCTGCACAACAAAATGCAACCAACAGCAAGGAAGGGTTACATGTGCAAATGATAGATGCTGCCGAATGATCGATGGAGCTCACCGGTAGCACTAAATAATTGGTGACAATTCCGGCCTCTCCACTGCACAAGATCGTACGCCATGTATCCAGGTCAGAGTTGAAGTCATCATGCAAGTCTCTTTGACCAACATTTAACCTCGAGTTATATACTCCTTTCTCCAAATTATAAGTCTTGTCCTTTTTAGCTATATAGTTTTCTCTATACACGTAAATATACATTATTTTAGAAATATAACAAAAGTGATTATCTATAAAAGCAAAAATGACTTACAATATAAAATGGAGGGAGTATTAATTTGTGTATATATGAAGTGTCTGGCCGGTTAACCGGCGGCTAACAAAGAATGATTCGCCAATAATAATATTTCTCTAGATCTGTATGGTACTCACCGTGCACTATATGTTGCAGCTAATGATGTAAGGCAAATATTCCATACTTGAGCATATGACACAAAAACAAATAGGTTAATATTCTATTAATTTGTATATATATAGGGGGGGAACCACACAATACAACGTCATTTCTAATGGGCACTCCGTTTCTTAAATGGGTTACTGGTAGTTAAGAAAATCTGGTATGCTAACCAAGTGTTCACTAGCAATTAATTTTATCAAAAAAAGCACAAATCGAGTGTTCCTTCTAACTGTTATAAATTAGAGACCTGAACGGATGCAATCACATTACTTCTGATCGGATGCATTAGAAAAATAGATAAATTGTAGAAATTCTCAGGGTAACTTAAAACATCTAGCCTTTAATTTGTTAGAGCATCTCCAAGAGTTTGCCAAAATTTACTTAGCGAAATCTTGTGATTTATCAACTCCCTAAAATATATGGCAAGTTAAAAAATAGACTATCTTCAAGAGTTTGCCATTAGGACTTGGTAAATTTAAAAAATAGGCCCACATCCTTAACAGTTGGAACAGAACCACAGCCTTTTTCCTTTTTCGCGACATGGTTCTTCTCGTCGCGGGCGCGTGTGAAGGCCACCGCTGTCACGGTCCCTGTCGGCATTGAAGCCGGGCATCACCGCTAAATAAATTTGTTAAAAAACTAATTCAAAAAATCTTTCTAGCTAGAGATATTAATTATGTATCATAAATATTATTACTTTTAATATATTTTTTGTTAAAGTTGTTTCTCTAAAAACGAAAACGATAGATATTTTAGGACGAAGAGAGTAGTAATTTGATTTTGTTGTGATCAGCAATTTTTTTGCTTTCAATCACTACCGGCAGGTACTAATTTCAATCGCTACCAGCAATTTTTTTGCTTTGAATCAGTAGCAGCAGGTAGCAGTCCCATCACATCCGAAAGGCAGCGGCAGCAGCAGCAGAGCGACAGCAGCAAACAGCAGACAGGAGCAGAAAAAGCAGGCATACAGCGCGCGGGAGAGGAGCGGCGGCGCCAGTTTTCGCGATGGCAAGTGAACGCCGCGCACGCATATATGCGCGTGGAGAGGCTGGCAGATGGCAAGTTGTTAAAATGCTAACCTTATTTGCTAAGCTGTTGCCAACCTTATTTAGTAAGCTGTTGAAGGGTGTATTTTTTTATTTTGCTAAAAAAAGAGAGATAGCAAATTGATTTGAGGAACTCTAGGAGATACTCTTAAACTCTAATCATCGTTGATAATAACCATTGGATCTAATGTAATTTAGAAAAAAATACATACCTCTACCATTACGAAAAATACATATATAAAGCAACCCCAAAGATTGTATCTAAACTATCCACAGGTACCATGATGAAAGATAATTCAAAATAATGCCTATATTTTTGTGTAAAATTGCCCATATTTACCATTATGAAAAAACAAATCATATGATCCCCTGAATTTGCATCAAAACTACCAACTTTTCCATTATGAAGCATGATTCAAATAAACCCCTAACATTGCATGTAAGTTACCCTGTTATGTCATTATACTCTGTTCGCTTGAGCCAGGTTCAGCTTATTTTCAACCACAGAACAATATTTTTTATTACAACAATTCAGTCGTACAATTCAGTCCTGCCGAATTTCAGCTCAACTGAACAAAGTGCATGAAAGATAAATTTAAAATAATCCTATAACATTACATCTAACTTACCCCGTCTACCATTATGAAAGACAATTTAAAATACCCCTGATCATTTTACAAATTATTCACTTTTGTCACTATGAAGATAATGCAAAGTAACCTTCTAATTAAGATAGTATAACTGTTGACGGTAATTATTGTATGAATTTACCCGTCAACTAAATATGAAATAAGCGTATATAAGCAAACACCACCATAGAATAGGGCTCTAACTAACAGAATTTCACAGTTTTGGTGAATCAGTGTTTTGCAGGGGGGTTATCCAGAAAATAACCAAGGGAGGCCCACATGTCGGATTAAAATAACGAATATCGCCGCGAAAAGTGATCAAGAATATTCCACAGAACACCAGAGACTCGCCTGACAAAGCGGGGCCCAGATGGCAGTGAGGGGGGATCGACCGATCCACTGACAGGATCGGCCGACCTGTCAGAGGCTCCAATTCGCCTCTGCTTCGACGTGGATCAACATCCTAAAATTTCATGCAATCTCAACCGTCCTTCGAAGTCGGTTTGATCCAAGTGCTACGGTTCATCCCACCGGCCTATATAAGGACCCCAGACCCCCAGGGTTTCATGTCAATTCAATCATCAATCAGTCTATCCAGTTGTAGAGAGCTAGAAACCCTATAATCATTAGAGCTTCACCATCTAGAGCATAGCTACATAGGCTAGAAGTAGAAGGAGGCAAGTTCTACTCGAGTTCCGGATCTGTCTGGAGCTAGAAAGCTTCCCAGAGCCATTGTAAGCTCTCTCTTGTATGTTAAACCTCTTTTGAGTGCTTGAGATATTGATTGACATAATTTTACTATTGATTATGTTATCAATTATGCTATTCATTGCTTATCTAGATTATATACTTTACATAGGTAGGACGCATTCATATTTATACATAGGTTTGTATAGCGCTCATCTATTGATATCATGGGTGGGTGATGAACAGCATGTAAGCATGGTGCTTAGATGTGGTTTGTCTGCAAATGCGCTTTATATTCTGGGTTCTGTGGTAGATCGTGGATGTGACACTCCCGTTAAGTCCTTTGTAGTCCACACTCCGAATATAGGGAGAGTAGGAAGTTATTATTACTTTAGAAGGCTGCCTATGATCTTGATCTTCCTTACTAATATTCCCTTAAGTATGAATAATAAGTGTCTTCGCCATGATTGCTATTGTAATTGCATCAATCTAATATGTCTTTGATAGTATAGTTAGAATGACTTAAGATATCCTTATGCTTTAACCTAATCCATACTAGTGCCTAGATAGGAAGTGCACTAAGTGATCATTATTATATACTGATTGATTGGATTGATCATTATGCTTATCATATACATCATTATTATTGTGACATAACCCCTGTTATGAGAATATGGGTCATGCATGGTTATCTGCATATTTGCATATGCATATGACATCTATCTAACTACTTGCATCCCATTTATTGCCAATCCTTCCCAGTGGTAAAATATAAATGATAACCCGGAATACTCCTGAGTGAAATGCTACAATAGTATAATCTGTGTGCTTGCAGATACTTAATATTTTATATCCTCTTTAGTCACTTGCATTTATAATAACTGCTTAGTATTATTCTAGATTGTTTCCATATATATCTCTTTTATTCATGTTAGGGATGACAACTTAGTTATTGTAAGAGATATAGGTTTAAAAGAGGTGACTAAGTAATTTACCAAGTGACACTTAATTAATACCAGCAAGCATTTTTGGCGTCGTTGCCGAGGATAGAGTCTAAATCTATTTTTGGTGATGACGTTAGAAATGCCAACAACAACCTACCCATACATGTCTTTGTGAAAGATAGTATAATGTATTACCATTATATTTGTATCTGCCTCAACCATGATAAAAAAATGTTAAAAACAGTTTATACATTTTGACTAAAATATGTTATAAAACATTAACGTTAGTAATAACTAATACTTATATCTTCAAAATTATATCCCATGCGACAACAAGGGTTGATGAACTAGTATATATAAACGGACGTTTACCCAATCCAGTGGCTGATGGGGCATTATTGACTTAGACTATCTGTACTCATCATCCTATATTTTTATCCTCTATACATCCTGATCATCAATATTCTCTCCTCTATACTCGTTTCTCCCGCACACATCCATCCCCTATATCTCATCCTCTATCCAGTAGGACCCACATGTCATCCTCTATATCTCAACCCCATCTATATCCTCTCTCTCTATTCTATACTCTCTCTCTCCCTTCTTGGACCGCACCGAGCGGGATCGTCGCGAGTGCCGCCCGCCTGCCCACCCGCACTCCTCGACCTCCGCGAGCGGACCCTCCCGGTGGCGCTTGTCGGAGTCTGGCGCGGCTCCTTGCGAGGCGGCGCGGATCCTCGCACGGAGGCTCGAAGCGAGAGAGGAGAGCGGCGCCAGCGGCGGATCCTGACGGCAGCAAAGCAGATGCACGACCACGTGGCGAGGTCCAGCGAGGGCGCGCGAAGGCCCTTCTCCTCCCTTCTCCCTTCCCGGTGAGGGCGCGTGAGGTCCTTTCTCCTCCCTTCTCCCTTCCCAGCGAGGTCCCTTCTCCTCCCTACTCCCTTCCCGGCGAGGTCCGGTGAGGGCGCACGAGGGCGCGCGCGGCCTGCAACTCCCCGGTGGCCACCTCCTCGCCAAGCGCGGTGGTCGGGCGGCTCTCGGCGCGGCCCTCGCTGGCGGTGGCCGGGCGGCTCTCGGTGCGGCAGTCACTGGTGGTGGCCGGCCGTCCTCTCTCTCCCTCTCCATCCCTCTGCCTGGGCCCCACGCCGTAGCGAACCACCGCTATTCCGCTTGGAATTGCGGATCCGCGTGCGTCTAGGACGGCGTAGCGGACCAAGCTGCACCCCCTCCATCCGCTACTTCGCTCCTAGAGGATCAATTTATAGGATGCAGTGCAAATAGTCTTAGTACTTACATGGATCTGATAGATGGTACCTACACATCGGGGCAAGACTCAATCTTAGCAGAATCATATTTTTTTCATACGACTTCCAATGAAGGTGATCCTTATATCAAAATTGTAGGCATCAATGAGATCTTTAATTTTCCAGTGTTTAGTGTTTTCATATAAGATTGTTAAGCTGGTCAAAAAAAATTATACAGTTTCAACAGCATTTTAGTCGCATGCAAATTTATTGATAAAGATGCTTTTTACACAAAATATGTCATTCAACGAGATCTACAAACTGTAAGTTTTGAATCTTATTATCGTTAAGATGATCAGAAAAAGAATATAAAGTTTTAGAGGCATATTAATCACATATCAGGGCTTGTCACTTTAAAAAAGAGTCTGTCTACTAAATGTTCGGGCGTTTCAAAGATCCCCTTAAAAACACTTTATTGCAACAAACAAACATAATCCAAGTGTCACATCCCAACGAAACACTCGATTCCTATAACTACTCGATCCAATCGATTCCTACAACTAGTTATTAATCATTAATCAGATTCCGAAGGCCACCACAATAGGACCGGAATCTTACGATGTTATCATATGCTAATGTATCATTGTTTGCTTTGAGAACTCTAATTTGTTCAAAGTAATAGCACCTGAGGCACAACCCAGCCAATAAGGCCAGAAGCGCATCGCCGGCAAAAGGGTCGAGTAGGTCAGTTATCACCGCGAGGAACCGGCTAGTTCGGCCTAAGGTCCAACTATGATATTTTCAACAACAACAACTTAAATATATGTGATCATCTCAAATTGTAACCTGCAACGGGTTGAGCCTGTTTCAAGGCCATAAATGAATACAGTTCAGGTGGATAAGTATCCCCCTGAATGAACAGTAAAAAACAAAGACGATTTATCAGCTGGGCTAAAAAAGGTGGACCTACTTGAGACATCTCTCCTCATGTTGACCTTTTTCTTGTTTGGCTGATCCAGCTTTTAGATTGTTCAAGAATTCGGGAGAAAGATGGAAGCAGAATATAACGAAAACATCGTGGACAGACACGGCATGTCAACCTCTACTCTAGTTCACGGAGCTGAAACTGCAAAATGCTTCAGTAAAGTACCATGCATGTCTGATGTGTCTATGCACCCCCTCTAGGTCAAATCCTTCAAATAGGTCATAAATTGTGAAAGAAACAAATGAAAAAACGACACAGAAGGGGCATAAACTAACATCTCGGATCCAACTTCTAAAAAATTTGAAAATGAAGGATAAAACCTTCTCATTGGAAAAAAAACTATTTTTCAAGGCTCTCCTAGAGCACCTCCACTCGGACAACGTAAGGAGAGGCTAAAATATACTCCAGATTAACACAAGGAGGACTTTTAAGGGTGTATATTTTTTAGTACACGCCTTACTAGTCCCGGCCACTTGCTTCTATAATCTAGCACTTAGCTTTTGCACCAATATGCCTAACTTGACCCGAGGGGCAGCGAAGAGATGGTTTGAAGGTAACGCATGTGCGTCTTTTTTTATTCTTCTGCTTTTTTGTTTCTTCTTGAATACGTACTCCAAGAAAAGAGAAGCATAATATTTGCACCAACGACAAAGAAAACGAGATTTATGTATAGCACAAGGCGCACATCCCAATTGCATCACATCACATCCTCTTTAAGACACTCCCCCGTCCAAAAAAAAAAGATCACTATGGGATGTCAAAGTTAAATCTTTTCAACTTTGACCGAGTTTGTAGAAAATACGTGCAAAGTTTATACTTCCAAATAAATTTATTATGGTGGTATATTTAACGATCTATCTAATGATACTAATTATATATTATAAATATTAATATTTTATATATATATTTGATCAAAAGCTAAAAATCTTTGTTTCTCAGAAAGTAAGAATGACATCTATTTTGGGATCGAGGGAGTAGGAAACAATCATGACCGCTACAAGCTCTTTGTTGGACCCACCATTCCAGTTACGTCGTGCTAGATTATCTTTAGTTAAAATCACCTCCTTCTAATTTAAGAACCACAAAAATACTTTTATTTTTGATGGTACTGTAATCCCCCAAATATCATGTGACGCACTGACCCCATTGTTAATTAACCAGCATATATGGATTTTACTGAGAATTTTCCTGATGGATGTAGAGACCAGGTGAAGGTATCTTTTCCTACAACTATGTGTCAATTTCTCAGATTATTACCTACTAAGTTACGTCTAAAAGAAACATTCAAAGTATTGAACTGAGCACTTTCGCCACACAGTCTTCCAGCGAGATAGGCGGCAGCGCATGAAGACGGTAAATTGGTGATCTAGCTAGGTAATGGATTCCGTGTTCATCTGTACTGTCTCAACTTAAAACTAGGGACCTTCTGGAATATAAAGAATATAAAGCTGTATGTTTTTTAAAGCAAGAACAAAGGCTGCTAGGTGCACTGCCTTTTCATTTAGTAGAGAGCAAAGGCTGAGTATTAGTATATATAGGGTGGAGAAAAGAGCAAAGAGTGTATAAAAACTAAATAAACTGTGCTATGCGATGTATCCGCACATCATTGTTGATGTCTTGCAGTAGTTCTTGTGTAGTACGTGCCTTTTTATCAAAGACTCGCCGTCATCTTTCCTTCCACATATTCCCAAAGACTCGCCGTCATCTTTCCTTCCACATATTCCAAGCAATGTAGGTTATTAGCCTTTTACTCGCTGCACCTCATTCCCTTGTTCCTTGTGTTTTGATAATCTGGGGCCACCAATCTGAAGTTGTCGTGATGATTGACAGGTCTAGCTAGTCCCACTTGCCGCCATATAATCTTTCAGAATTATTGCATTTAACCATCATGTCCAAATGAGTTTCTGGTCTGCAGTGGCACAATTTGAAAATTGGCACTGCAAAAAATTACAAATGAGAACACTTTGGCTCCACTTTTAGTTTCCATACCTTGCTCTAGTTGTGATCCTGAAAACCCCTACAAATTGCAGGTCGTATGCTGATATCGTTGAATGTCTCCCAGAATATTTGAATCTTCAGGAGATGGTGTCCTCATTTTCCTGTAAGTATATTCATTGCAGCTGACCATCAACAAACTGGTGTAGTTGTTCCTTTGTGACCATCTGGCGGAGTCCACGCATCCACCGTCGCCCCTGCAGTAAGCCATAGTATGGTTCCTGCGCCATGCCAACCTGAAGCATGCTGGAGCGATGTCCATGGGAGCTTTCCTGTTTAGGGCCTATTTATGACAGATCTTCATGTGAAAAAGTAATCTAGATCTGGGATTCACCGTAGATCAACTCCACCAGTGAATTTAGGATCCAGTATGGATCTAGTAGAGAACTGTTTGGGTACACAACTACTTCAGATTCACGAAACTATGTATTTGGTTGCAATGGACTGTTTTGCCCCTAAGGTTGTATTGATATATTTTTTGTTTTCATATAGAACACGTGTTATGTTTATATTTGTTCATTAAAATATAATTCACACATAAAAAACTCAAGATAGATAATTAATTCATACATGTCCATGAAAACATCTCGATACTAATATGATTGTCCATATATAAAAATAACTAAAGATTAAATGAAGACTACTCTTCTATTACATTCTAGTTCCAATCAAGAGCAAGGGCCACGACAGCATGGGTCATCGCGACAAAGCCTCCCAAGGTGGCCTCCACCCCTGCGGTGGAGCTAGCCCAGAGGACCGAGGCCTCGATGTCCACGCTCGCAGGGACCTCCTCACCGGGTGCAGAAGACTTCTGGTGGCTGGACGTCGAGGAAGCCCAACACTAGGAACACCTTTGGCAATGGATGAGGAGGAAAAAAGGGGTGGAGGAGGTCTAGGCGGACCGGATCTACCCAATTCGGCCATGAAGAGCTCGCCGGAGGATCTCCTGGTGCCGCCGGAGAGGGAAGAAGGGGTGCCACCTGCTGGCGACGGGAAGGAGGAAGAAAGCTACGGGAGGGAGGCAGGGGGCGACGAGAGGGATGTAGAGGGTGAGTCCATCGTGAAAAAATCGAAACGGTACAGTGGATTGTGTATTCAGTGGCATAGGCGGGTAATTTCCACCCAACTCCACGACCAGGTGCAAAAAAGCTATTCGTGGAGCATCCCTTGACGAGATTCATCATAAAAGTGAATCTGGCCTCTAGATCCACCTTTTTTGTGGATCTGGATTTGATGGATCTGAATCATTTAGCATAATTTTCGTGGAGTGGAGCTAGATTTGGTGAATCTGGAGCTGGAGGAGCTGTCCCAAATAGGCCCTTAATCAACGTGTTTTCAGAATCTTCCCCTCAGTTTCCTAGCACAATTCTTGTGCAAGGTTTGAATAGTTGATCCTTATTATTGCTCACTTTGATTGTCAACCCCATCCATGGTTTATCTAGAGTAGTTCATCTGTACCATATCCATCTAAGATGTAGCGCTCTGTTGAACATCCCAAGTCCTCTATGCCTAGGCCACCCAAAGATTTTGATCTCATTTGATCTTCGCCAATTCACCAGACATTTTCCTGATCGGGCCTTCTAGCGTAATTCCTCCTAATCTATCAATCTTATTAATTGCCCACTTCAAAAGAGAGAAGGTCGTCATGTGGTACGTGGAATAGAAGAGAGCACTGGTTGTAAGGTTAATGTACCGCATTTTGTTAGTAGTCGTCCTTTCTAACCTTGTACTTTGGCGCCCACCTTGCCAACAAGCACTTGTTCTAGGCCTCTCTTTTTAATTTCCAAGATGTAGAGGGAGGCCAAAGTATTTGCATGGAAATTGGTACAATTTCCCTTGAAAGGATATGGCATGGTCAGTCCCGTTGAACAAGTGATGTTTAAGAGCTTATTAGGAATAGTTTCAAGTCAAATTCTATCGTTTTTTTCAAAACAATTTGATTTTTTAAAAATAATTTGGTCTGATATTTATAATATATCCCACTTATCCTATTCATTCATGATGTCTCATGAATTTTTATTATGTCATCCAGCGAGACGGCGAAGATGGTGAAACGGTGATCTAGGTAATATATTCAACTCTCAACTGAAAACTATAGGGGACCTTCTTCTGGAATAAAGAATAAAGAATAAAGCTGTGTTTTTCTTTTTTTATCAAGGACAAAGGCTGTTGATGCGATATTATATTCTTTCCTTGAAGACGGGCATTGTCGCCTCTTTAACTTTATATTGTCGTCATTATTAAGAATGCTGCGGCCTCATCAGTACATATATAGTACATAGAAACGCGTACGTTGTGCATTAGGCAATTCCTCTCCATCCATCATCATATCGTCCGTCATCTCGTCCAACCCAATAGTGTTCATCATGAATCCATCTACAATATACAATTTCAACAAGCTGTCGTATATGAACACGACTGCACCTAATAGTGAGCTTCGCAAAAAAGAAACCACAGCCACCATTCTTCTTGCAGCGGTGGCAATCCATGTCCCACTGCTGCTGGGGCTCAGCTCGCGGCAACGACGCAGCGGCGACCCGGTGAACCGCTTCTTGCTCTGGGCCGTCTCGGCGACCTACTTCCCGCTGATGACCTACGTCCTGTCCTACCTGACCACCTACATCCTTTACGAAAGGGATATAGGTGGTAAGGTAGGGGAACAGGCCACGGGCGTACTCGTGGCGGTCATCCTCGTCCAGTTCCTCAGGGCCAAGGCCGACATGGCGGCCTTGGCCGTGGCTGCGGTGGCCTCGCCTGCTGCGGGCGATGACGGCGACCTCAAGATCCGGCCGTCCACGGAGAGCTTCATCAACACGTTCTGGGTGGCTGGGCTTGTCATCTACAACATATTCACCACCCAGGTGGACGACGACGACTACGACGTGGACTTGCCTGTACTCGTGATGCTGCTGATCTCGCCGCTGTGGGCACTTGGTGCTTGCAGGACGGTGCTCAGGTTCGCCGCCTTCCAGAAGGCGACGGGCTCCTTCGCGCTCGGCCGCAACGTGCAGCTCATCGACGGCTACATGCTGCAGCTCCGGGAAGAAGGGCAATCCCAGCTCCCAGTGCCCCGTCTCATCGTGACGGGGGAAAGGAACAAGGACGTGGTAGAGAGCCCGCTAGGGTACCATGTCAAGCGTTCGTCACTGCAACAGCAAGGCGAAGGGAGTAGTAGTAGGCTGGTCACGTTGGACCGTGTCTGGTCATCAGACCATGTCCAGCCTCTGCACAAGGATCTCTGCCTGTCCTTCGCTCTATTCAAGTGCCTGCGCAGGCGGTTCGCCGGTTACCAGCTCGCCGCCGAGGCCGGCTCTAGCTGGGCGTTCCGTTTCGTCTGCGATGGGCTGCTCGGCCGCGGAGACGACCACGAGAGGGTCTTCAAGGTGATCGCCACCGAGCTCTCGTTCGCCAGTGACTTGTTCCACTCGCCTCTCCCCGTGGCCTCCTTGGGCACCGCGGCCGCGGCTCTCCACTTCCTCTTCTCCCTCATCATCTTCCCCTTGCATCTCTTGCTAGCACTGGTCCTTCTCCTTGTCTACGCAATGCTAGTCTACTCTTCCCTGCACGAGCACAAGCACGAGTGGTACCCTCTGGTGCTTCTTGCGCTTGTTCTGGCGATGGTGAATGCCGGCACCGAGATCGCGGAGATGGTCGCTAGCGTGCGCTCCAACTGGACCAGGATCAGCATAATTGGCCACATCGTTCGGACCAAACACCGTTTTTCCCGAACGTTCTTGGCCTGGCTGCTTCGCAGATGCAAGGCCCCAGTGTTTTGGAAAGATGAGATCCGGCAGACCCAGATGCTGAAGCCAGACCTCTTCGTCGTGCAGCAGCCATCATGTGCGTGCAGCCGCCGATTCTCCAGAGCCACACCCATCAGGCAGCTGCTCTCCCTCGTCCGGTGTCGGAGAAACCATCACAAGGTTCCCCTTCCCCTCGTGGTGAAGGAGGCCATCCTCAAGTCCCTGAGGGCCGGCGGCGGCCAGCTGAGCGATGGGACGGCGGCGATAAGGCGACAGGCGTTCTCACCTGGCAACGACATCACATGGGCGTGCCGCGACCGCGACAGTGGTGGCGAGGTCACCACCACCACCGATGCTATCCTTGTGTGGCACATTGCCACCACCCTCTTCCACATAAAATACTGCTCTGCCTCTTCCAGTTCCACCACACCAAGTAGCAGGCACGGACATTCTCCCTCGACGCCGGTGGCCAACGACGACGACAGCAAGGTCGTCGTCGCCCGTTGCTTGTCGCGCTACTGCATGTACCTGGTGGCCGAGGCGCCGGACCTGCTGCCGGACAAGCCTGCCTGGATCACACGCCTCTACAAGGCCGTGATGAAGCGCATCGAGCAGGCACCCAAGTGCAGCAGTGATGAGTCGTGCGTGTACCAACACCTGGTCGACACTTTCAGTGGCGACAACTCCGTGTCCCACTCCCACGAGGTGCTGATCAAAGGCGCCAAGCTTGGAAAGCAGTTAGTGGAGGAGGCTGAAATAAGGCGGCGGCAGAGGTCAGAAGGGGGAGGAGGAGGAGGAGGAGGAGAGGCCGGAGCCAAAGCTGAAGACGAGATCTGGGAGCTCCTCTCGGACTTCTGGTCGGAGATGGTGCTCTATCTCGCGCCTTCCGACAATGTCAAGGTTCATATCGAGGCTCTGCAGCGTGGTGGAGAGTTCATCACGCTCCTGTGGGCGCTGCTGCAGCACGCCGGCATCACCAGCAGGCCAGTGGAGTTCAATTTCACTGCATGTGTGCTGCTATCGACAGGAGATCCAGAAGCCATTGCTGGACACAACTGCTAGTTCCATTGCATTTTTTTTTTTTGACGGCAATAGTTCCATTGCACTTGCACACCACTTGCCAAAATAATGTGTCTGGCTAACTATGAAAATAATGCTTATGTGGCACCCTATTACCCCGAGGGGGGCCACACTTGGTGGTCTCAATTTTTTATGAATATACAAATAAATGATGGCCATTCTACATGTGTCGCCCTAACCGGAAGCGACACGTTCCAACCGTGCCTAGAGCCCCACTCCTTCCTCTTTGGTGTGTCTACCGATGGTAAGAAGAGAAGTCTTATCCTCCTACTTAGTTTTAGATCTTGTTTGCTCACCGGGAATAGCTTAAATAAATCTATTGATGAAATCAGATGATTTTCGGTCGGGATCTTGTTATCTGCGATGACATGGTGATAGCAACGACAAGGTCACCATTATAAGCATCGATTTCATTAGCAGACGACCGATTTGTGACCATTATCTGTGTGGGAGGGGCGCTTGTCCTTCTAAGCACTCTCAACAAGGACAGTTACTCTGGATCGCAGAGAGGAAATCAAGGTTTGAATGTGATGAACTTATGTCTTATATTGTGCCTACCGATGCAACTATCGATATTCTTTTATCGATACAGATACATTTTGGATTGGTTCCAGAATGTTGGATTGTGTGGCTTGTCCAATGTTTTGGGGTCGAGGAAAGACCCTAGGGAAGGAGGCAAAAGAATTTGGATAGAATATTGTACCTTATTTATTTTAACTTTTTATGTGCAATTTGGGATGTATTGTACTGAATTTTAATATAATTTCCTCTTCCCTTAAAAAATATACAAATGAATGTTTCGTTTGTTCTTATGTGTTTATGTATATGCCACGTGTGTTTAGTCTGATGAGTAAACAAATGGTAGCACAAATGGAGCACATCTAATTCTGGGCCGAATAGCGATTAATGTGTTGTACTGTTTGTTAGAGATGTCAATGTGTGGGCGCAGGCCTTCATATTGGGCCGGGCCGCCATGTCCTCCAGCCCCACCAAAACGTCAAATTTGGAAGAGGAAAAAAAATCTCCTGCGGTAGAGCATAAACCGATAGCTCTGTGCGTGGACGCTGGACGTCAGCAACCATGACTGCAACAGCGAAGCATGACCGTTGACCTAGCCAAAGCTTAGCATAAAGTAAAGAAAACAAAGAAGAAGAAGAAAAATCTCTAATAAACAATGGATTTCAGAAAACTATCGTGTCCTCTGTAATGGTCATGTAGAAGAATGGTCAATTGCTCACCTCTTCACCGGCTGTCCTTTTGCAACTGACTTCTGGAATTTGATCAACCTCCAAACCAGCAGCAACTTGAACCCCCTTCAGAAGTTAGAATGGCTCAGACAAGTTCCTTTGCTGGGCCATCTCAATGTCAAGGAATAACCTTATATTCAGACAAGTTCCTCCTTCGATGCAGTAGTGTAAGATCATCTTCAGAAATGAAATGGAATTATTGCTTTGCAGAGCAAAGAAGAAATATTTCCTCAAAATTCAAGATTGGATAAGTCGCCCATATTAAATTGGAAGCCTTCTGTGTATCCCTTGTTTCTTTTTCTGATCCCCTTCTTAGTCTCTTAGCCTTTAGCCCCATCTGCTGGTCACCTTTTCTGTAATTGGTTCTTGTTTGCTGTACTTTCATCTTTTTAATTTTAATATATTTTCAGTGGGGGCTCCTTGCCCCTAATGTTATTTTTAAAAAAATGCAGTCTTCTAGCTGTCTTCTGGTGGAGATTAAAAACAATATCTCTTCAACAGATGATGGAGCTCTCTGGCCACTAAACCAAGAAAGCACTGCCTCATCACCCACCAAAAAGCCAAGTGAGAAAGAACGTAGAATTATTGTATTTTAATTTTGGCAGGAGAGATCGTGCGAGCGAGAACTGCTAGCTGACGAGCTCCCGCACTGGACGCGGGTCGTCAGCAGCCACGCTCACAACAGCAAACCATGGCCGTTGACCGAACCTAAGTCATTGCGCTTGCATACTGATCAAATCAAAATCAATAAACAGTAAAACATGTGTGTGCACGGTCTCTCGTAAGTGTTGTGCCGCAATTGTGTCCAGCACCGGCGGTATGTGTATTTTTTTCTGTATACAGTATACATACTCAGCGCCTCCATCTCGTCTCGCCAATGTCATCATCCTGTTGCATACTCTAATTAAAGGGCTTAGAATTGTCGTCGATTCTTATAGGTAGAGGCACCCGTATTTATCAGCTTAAATCGTGCAAGTTAAGGAGTAGCAGCAAGGCTCACCCTCTAGAGATGTAGATGGTTGGAGTTGGAGACTGGACCCATGACTCGTGAGAGAAAGAGTTGCCTATTTGCCTTAGTCTGCAACGGCACGTATGAGTTGGATTAGGACTTGCAAATTGCAGTGCCGAGAGGAGATGTAGGAAAAGGATTGCAGAGCGTTTTTATTAAAAAAGTACAAGGATTTTTACAACAAGATAACGCCAGCATATCCATCCCCAAAAAAGTGTCGTTTTTTTACTTTCAAATATTATGTTTGACTATTTGTTTCATTCAAAAATTTTATGTAAATAATAAAATAAATAAATCATTATTAAAGTATCTTTAATGATAAAATAAGTCATAACAAGATAAATAATATTTATTAAAAAAAATTAAATAAGATAGATGGTCAAACAACATGTTATAAAATCTTAAAACAATACTCTTTTTAGGACGAAGGGAGTAGCGCCAGGATGAAGAACCTACAGAAGGCAGCGGCCATGACCCAAGAGTGAGTGGGCCTGTTGTATGACTCCGACCTTCATGGTTTGGCGTCATCCCCGTAAATATGGCAACAAAATCTTATATTAATCTAGGATACTTATGGAGAGAAAAAAAGATTCTAATGACGACATATAACACATAATTGCTGATACATACACGGGCTAGACTTAATCTTATGCACACGTAAGAGCATCTTTAAGAGTATCTAATATTTTCTTCCAAAAATATATTTGTTTTCAACTTCTACAAAAACTAATAGGAGTAAACGAGGACATCTCTAAGAGTTTCTAGGGTTCATATAGCACGATATGTAGATCAAGCGGTTATTATAGGGGAAGAGCTAATATAAGATCACGCCATGACAAGGAACTTATATTGCATGAAATATAGATCGAACAATTATTATAGGGGAAAAGTAAGACCATGTCTTATGGAGGGCTCATATTGACATACAAACTCCTAGAAAAGTATTTGGAGCAGTAAATGTGGTCCTCTCCAATAGTTTGGAGCTTTCATATAGCATGACGTGTAGATCGAGCAGTTATTATAGGGAAGAGTAAGGGGGTGTTTGGCACTGCTCCGCTTACATTTTTTAGCTTTGTTCCACGAACTCCACCATGAAGCAGCTCTACCGTGGAGTTTGTGGAGCGGGTTGTACTGTTTGCCACACAGCTCTGCTCCAGTTTTAAGAATGATTTATTTTTATGCAAATGGTCAATTACGCCCTTAATTGAAATTGCACTTGAATTGCCTTAATTCGAGTACAAATAATTGTCCATAGATAAGCACAATAACTATGAATCGAAGTGTTCCAATAATTCTATAGCGGTGATGGAGCGTGACGCTACAGTACGGGAGAGAGTCAAAAGGAATAGATGGGATGGCAAATAATGAATGGCAATATGGGTAATTATGCCCCAACTCCACGAGGAAGTACGAAACTCAAAAAACTAGAGTATACTTTGAGGTACTCCACATAAAATGTGTAGTTGGCCTCTATCTCCACCTTTTTTGCGGAGCGGTGTTCGTGGAGCTAAATGTGTTTGGCAACGTGGAGCTGGAGCGGAGTTAAAAAAAGAGAGCGGAGCAGTCGTAAACACCCCCTAAGATCACACATGATGGATGGCTCATATTGCATGACGTATAGATCGAACGGTTATTATAGGGGAAGATTAAGATCACGCGTGATGGAGGGCTCATATAACACAATGTATAGATCAAAATATTATAATAGAGGGAGAGCTCTCTTAAAAACCCACTCCCTCCATCCCAAAATAGATGTCATTCTCACATCTCGAGAAGTCAAAGCCTTTTAGATTTTGACCAAATATATATACAAACATCTTAATATCTATAATATATAACTAGTATCATTAGATAGATCATCGAATATACTTCGCTAATAAATTTATGTGGAGGTATAAATGTTACATGTATTTTCTATAAACTCAGACAAAGTTGAGAATGAGGATGAGGATGATGATTTCTTTTTTAGAATATATCCATACAAGTTGCTTAAAATATATCATGCTTAGGCTATCTCCAATAGGGTACCAATTGTGGTACCCAAGTTTAAAATGGATCTCAAACAGAGTACCTATAGCCTCAATGTAGCATCTATAGATGCGAGGAGAGGCATAACCTAAATCTGGTTGTCCTCTCTCATTGAGAATATTTAGAGAAAGAATTATCTTTTGAGTCTTGTTGTTCAAGAAGACAAAAAATAAATATTAAAGCTTTAGCTTGTAATGTTACCTAAAGGACAAATAGATTTGAGACATTTTTAGTAGCTAAATTTCGATAGTCTCTTTGTTCTCGTGCCTTTTGTTTTTTCGAATCGATTTGTTTGGCCTGCTAGTGTCACTGAGATGACAAAAGGTTATTCGCACGGCACGCTAGAGGGCCAGATGGGGGCGGGTAAGACGCCGACACATGGTCGTGCACGTGCGGATGGGGGCAGAGGGGGTGGCGTGCGGCGTGCGGTGTGAGAGGCACATGAGAGCATCATGCGGAGTGGGGCGCGCGAGCGCGGCATGTGGAGTGTGGCACGCGGGTGTGCAGGTGCGGGCATCCGGATGTGTTTTAGTTTTTTTTCAATTCTATCTATCCTCCTATGTTACAATTGTATGTTTCAATTGTTTCAAAAGTTTTAGAGGTACGTTGCAGTTGAATCATATGAATGTTGAAAAATTAGGTTGGGGATGTTACACATGTTGTAAATGTTTGAGTCATGTTGCAATAGTATGCTTTTGAATGTTTCTAGTATTTTTCATTTGTATGTTTCATCTATGTTCCTGGATGCATGTTGTAATTTGTGTTTATATGGATGTTGCGTATATTTCACACATATGATGCGTATGTTTTATTCGGATGTTGTGATGGCTGGCATGAGCAATAGGTCTTACGTGTGAAGGATCTTGTATCCATGATTCAAACTTTCCTTGCCAAGCTACATGAAACAGATTTCCGAATGAAAATAGCATTTTAATGTGTATAAAAATCCAAATATTTTGGAAAAAAGGCCTTTCTTTTTATTTATTTTGCATTGGGTTACTAAATACTAAATAAATTCAAGAAATAAGAGAATTCAGAATAGCTACCAGAAAGACTAATCCAATCCATAATGATGTACCGGAAAATACAATGATAGGGAAATGCACTGGAGTATTGATGTTCACCATGCGCCCCAATATCAATATGGTAATCTTCGTCGATTATCAAAAACAAGCCATTTATGGATATTGTCATAAGTATGTGTAGATCCAGTATAGCATCTTTTTAGAGCAATGGTTTTCAAGTGTGTTTCAGATGAGTTCCGTAGATGTTTCATGAGCATGTTTCAGATGTTTTAATCGTCATCAGATGTATGTTGCAAGCGTTGTATTTAGATGTTTTTACATCTAGGATGGTATCTCTTCCTCCACCTTATGTTGCATCTTATCTCCAGGAACTGGAGGGCATCCATATGACGCCATAGCGGTTGTTCGCGTGGCACACTAGGGGACCAGGTGGGGCGGGGGAGAGTAGAATGAGGGCGGGTAAAGCCCCGATGCAGGGCCATGCACCTGCAGATAGGGGGCAAAGGGCGTGGCGTGCGGGTGTAGGGCGAGCAGCGTGCGGTGCCAGAGGCGCACGAGACCAGCATGCGGAGTGGGGGGCGCAAGCGCGACGTGGGGAATGTGGCGTGTGGACGTGAGTGTAACACCCTAAAATTTGCTTTTATTAAAGTAGGGACAAATTGATTTATTTATGCAATTGTTTGGCATATTAACCTAGCAAATAATAATTTTTAGCAATTAAAATAAATCATAGGAAGTAGAAACATGATTTGTTGCATCCATGCTGCTCAATGATATTTTTGTTTGATGTGCACTTTATTGAGATTTGAAAATATTCAAATGTATTTGGAAACCTTCCCTCTTCCTTTTTCGCCGCGTGGGCCGAAGGCCACCCGAGCGTCGGCAGTCCGGCCTATCTCCCTCACGCAGGCGCTCTTTTTCTTTGGCTGCCATGCGGGGCCTGCTGCTCAGAGCCGTCCCCTTCCTTCCTCGGGAGTCCGAGCAGGACTCGATGTCCAACCGACTGCCGCCGGAATCCTCGGACGAGTCCGTCCTGAGCACGCCTCCACTGGCCCGTAAAAGGAAGCCGCGACCCTCTCCCCTTCCCTCCTACTGGCACTGACGCGTCGGACCACGGCACAGCGCCGTTTCCTTCCTCCGGACAGAGCCCGAACCGAGCACGACTGCCGCCTCCGACCGTATCATAACCACCGAATCTCCCGAAGTCCGGATCTCCTACGCCTCCCTCGCGCCCCTATATAGGTCGGCCGAGCTCTGCCGTCCCTCCCCACAAGTTCCCGAGCAAGCCACGCCCTCCAATCTTGCCCTAGCCGTCGCCCGAGCTCCGCCGTCGCCCCGAGCTCCGCCACCGCCGTCGATTTCTCCTCGGGAAGACTTCTCCGTCGAAATTGGTTGTTCTCCAAGCTTCGCAGCAAGGTCAGGAACCTTTCCGACCCCTTCTCCCTCGGTTTTGTGCACTACAGCCATGATGCCGAGCTTCGCCGCCACCATAGTTCCGCCACCTAGCTCGCCGCATCCTCCTCGAGCTACCTCTGTGGCAACCGAAACCATAGATAGGTTCGGCTTGAACTCCTCTTGCTTCCCGACCAGGTCCCGAGGTGTGCCGAGCTTCCTAGCCCCGAAAACGCCATCTTCGGCCATCTTGCCGGCGAGGAATCGGCCGGGCACCGCCCGACTCCGGCGACCAGAGTCGCCCTTCTTTTTCCGAGCTACCTGCGCCGTCCACGGCCGATCCAACGGCTCACAGTGGGAGATACCTTTTCGACCGACACTTTTGCAGAAGAGCCCCTGAGCTTTTTAATGTTCTAACCCGCGATCTTTTGGCGTATTTCTCAGATTACGCTTTCCTATTTAGAAAACTTATTTCCTCGGTTTTAATTCAAAAGGGCGTTTTCAATATTTACAGATTTGCCACTCAGTTTATTTCGGTCATATTTTATTCGTTTTAGCTCCGATTTGATCCGTTCAAGTCTCGTTAGATTCGTAATTTTGTAATCTATCTAATGATGATACTGTTACTCATGTTTTCAACTTTTAAATTTCGAGATTAGATTTAATCTATTATTTTATTAAAGTAAAACTTGTTTATTTCATAACTTTCCTGTTTGAACTCCGATTTTCGTGATCTTTATATCGTTGGAATCGTAGCGAAGCTTAGATTATTTTTATACACTTTTAAATCTGTTTTTCCACTGTTGGTGTACTGTTTCTAATATAGATCTTGTTTGCTTCGTGTATGATTGCCTTGGTGATTGTGTGGTGATTTTATGATCGAGTTCAGACGGTGAGCAATACGTTGGTGATCAAGAGTACACGGAGGATCCAAGTTCTCCAGAGCACTTTGATCAAGGCAAGTATAGCATGGACTATCCTTGTTGCCTATTCACCTTAATCACTAAATTCATGATGCATGTGTCTACCTTGGCAACCATAGTATTTATTCCTAAGTTTTGATGACTTGATCCTTGTTACCTATGAGATTGCATTTGAGTAGTGATGCTAGCGCCTGATGATGCCATGATCTTATAAACTTGATTAATTAATTATGAAATAAAGATTTAAAAGATGGTTTTTAGCAACATGGACTAAAGACTTAACTGTAAGTATGACACCGGGACTTACAGCGCAACCATGAGGGTCATATGGCTCTGACTTTAGTTAAGTATGAAGTTACTTTCTATTATGTTGTTAATCTTGAAAGGTTCCTTGCCGAGCTGGTTGTTTTGCGGCTCCTGTCTTTGTGTGTACTGCTGCGTGTGTGTGCCACTAGAAGGAGGGCTCTACCACCCCTTGCCATTGCGCCCGGATTGATTAGTGGCATGTTAGGAAGGCTTTTGAAAGACTTCATAGTGTACCCTGCCGCACTTCCTTGGTGAGGTGACATGGGAGTCATGACCCTTGGCATATGGGAATCACGACTCATGGTGAAAGTGTGCAACCTCTGCAGAGTGTAAAACTGATATATCAGCCGCGCTCACGGTCACGAGCGGCCTTGGACGTCTTACAGGAACTTAACTAATTTAATATTGATTTATTTGAAGTTTCTGTTGATGTTTATTCCATATTAATTATCATGTTTATATGATCATGCAAATCTTTGTCCTTGGAATATTCTATTGCTGCTACTCAAATTGCTAAAATGTGATCAATTAAAAGCAACCGCTGTCAAACCAGTGTCAAGCCTCATTTGAGCCTCATAAACCCATGTTATTCTTGTTGAGTACGACATGTACTTACGCTTGCTTTATTTTTCATATTTGGATTAAAATCCCGGATGGGTAACAGATGACTATGATGATTCCTCTGAGGATTACTAGGATTGTGGTTCACCAGTCAACTACTTTCCTGTGAATTGGAGCTTCCGCGAGAGATTATAATTATTAGTCCGCTGCTATTTATGTAAAGACTCTGTGATATTATTCGTTATATATTGAACCTTGTAATGGTACTATGTAATTTGTCGCTTATGTGTGTGATTGATCTCTGGGCGCGCATAAGTTGGTTCATTTAATTTTATCCTTAAAATTGGGTGTGACAGATTGGTATCGGAGCATAGATTGACTGTAGGACGCAAACCTAGAAATTCTAGAGATGTTTTTCTCACCTTACTCATGCTTTCCACTTTAACTTGCTAACTGCTAAAATTTTTATGCTTCCCTTACCCTTATTCCATTATAAAAATATTCAGTCTATTCCAATTCTAACTTTGTCTTGATCTATATTGGAGAAGATGGTTCGTGGTCGCAAAACTGCACGCATGAGCACCAGAGGCTACTACCCACCGCGAGCTTTGGACATTCCAGCTGAAGACGACGTGGTGATCGCCCCGGAAAATGAAAGTGAAGAGGAAGCTATGTACATGGAAGATGTTGAAGAGATCCTTCCGTCACCGACGCCTACTACTCCGTCACCTCCACCGCCTGTTGCACCATCCGCACCCGAAGCCCCCGCCAGAGGTGAACCGCCCAGGAGGATGGGATGGATCCAGGAGGAATATACTAAGTATCCAGAAGAAGATGCATTTTTCCACACAATGCTCGTCAACATACTGACCCTCTACTACGCCGACCTGCAACCTACTCTCAACTACTATAGCATGGAGCACACGCATCCTCTACGAGACACCTACTGGACCACAGAATTGAATATCAAGGTTTGGGATGCACAGCATAGAGCCTACAAGACGGAATCTGTTCACAAGAGTGCCGCTCCACGTAGAACTGTGGAAGAGAGCATGGAAGATGCCGCTACTCATGCCTACCTCTACTACCATGGTCGCCGCTATGAAGATATGGAAGGAGATGTCCATAGATTCTACCCTCGCGTGGTGACTAAAGAAGGTGACGTCGCTATGACTATGCCCGAAGTGGATCAGCCCGCTCTTAGAGCTCTAGCAAGATTGTCTTGGGCACTCATGGGAAGAGTCCATGGTTTGGAACGCGATTTGGCAAGAGCTAAGAGTGCCAACACACAAGCATATCAAGAGATTGATGGATATCGAGCAAGACTCAACCAACCAAAGCTATTCCAGGAGATTCCCACACCTCCACCATTCAAGGATTCTGCTCCATAGGGTTAGGAAATTCCCTTAGCAATAAAAGACGCTTGTAGCGCTAAGTTGAGTCGAGTCGAGTCTTGTGTGCGTATGAAACTCTATGTGTTAGTTGCTTTGTTCTTATGAAATATTTGTGATTTGGTTCTTTGTAATGAGTGCTGAGAATTGTGGGCATGACTACAACTCTCTTAGTTAGGGTCTAAGATTTGAGAATTATTGAATCAATAGTTGTTTGGGTTAAATCTGTGTTTCACCAAATCTGTTTTTTCAGACCTCTCTGTCTTGTTAATTATTCTTAATTAATTTCGTAATTTCAAAAATTATGACAATTTAATGGGGAACAGTAGACTTCCAGAACTTTTCATTGCCACAAGAATCAAGTTAATATCCATTATGGTTAGAGAGATGTAACTATTGCAAATTGAAGTTTCTGCGCAGTCTGGCAGCCTGGACAGTTTCTGTTCGTGTCTGTTTTTGGTTAATTTAACTTCCGAATCGGGAGAAGTGATCAACATGGAAGTTGTAGAAAATTTTCTGATCTTTCCAACGGTATAGAGAACGTCTCTGTTTGATTTCGGAAACTCCAGATATGATCGTTTTTCTTCACTGCTCTTATCGGATCTCGCCCAGAAAATTCAGATTCGTTATTCATAAGTGATTGCATAATGATAAAAATATTAAAACTCATTTATGTGTTGAAAAAACAGATGGCCGGTAATAGGAGGAATGCCAATCCACCACCACCACCGCAACCTAGCATTGAAGACCTCATCGCTTCGCAGAACCAGCTGATGCAAACTATGATGCAATTCATTCAGCACCAACCAGCTGGAGGACCGCAGCCTGTTCAAGCTCCTGCAAGAGATAAGCGAAGAGAATTTCTGAAGGGTCGACCACCTGTGTTCAATCATGCCGCTGACCCGCTGGATGCTGATGACTGGCTTCGCGCTGTGGAGAGGCAACTCAACATTGCGCAGTGCAACGATCAAGAGAAGGTGTTATATGCATCTGGACAGTTGCAAGGAGCTGCTCAAGACTGGTGGGAATCATTCCAGTATGGTCGTCCCAACAATGCACCTGCTATCACCTGGCAAGAGTTTTGTGAAAACTTCAGGTCATATCATATCCCTGAAGGTCTGATCGAGTTGAAGCAGGCAGAGTTCAGATCTCTGAAGCAAGGACGGATGTCTGTGCCAGAATTCCGTGATCATTTTGTTCAATTGTCACGGTATGCTCTTGACGATGTTGCTAATGACAAGGACAAGCAACGTCTCTTCCTCAAGGGACTTCATGATAGATTGCAACTCCAACTCACACCTACCCCAATTTCCAAGAGCTTGTGAACCGCGCTATCGTGATTGACAACAAGCGCCAGGAGATGGCTGATAACAAGAGGAAGAAGCAAGGACCAGGTTTTTCCAGGAACAACCGTCAGCGTCCCAATACCACGCAGCAAAAATTTCAGCAGAAACACCAGGGGCCATCCAACCAGTGGAACCAAGGGGGATCTAGTCAGTGGAACCGTAATCAGAACCAACCTCGTTCCCCCTATCCTCAGCAGCAGCAGAAGACTCCCTCTCAAACATCCCAGCAAGCTACCCCAAGTAAGACTCCCATGAGGACTAATACACCGGGCACTCCCATCAAGTGTTTTGGTTGTGGAGAAACTGGACACCTCTCCTATAACTGCCCCAAGAAGCAGAACCAGCAGACTCCCCAGGGGAGCAACCCAAAGAGTAGATACCAGCCACCATCTAATCAAGGAATGGTGAATCATGTGTCCACAGAGACAGCTCAGGAAGCACCAGAAGTTATGATGGGTACGTTCAGCGTCAACTCCATCCTTGCTACTGTTCTTTTTGATTCCGGTGCTTCGCATTCTTTCGTATCATAAAGTTTTGTTAGAGTACGGAGTATACCACTTTTAGCTCTACAAAACCCAATATTAGTAAATTCACCGGGTGGGGCTATGCAAGCTTAATATTACTGTCCTTCGGTTAATATTGCTCTAAGGGGGGTAGACTTTAAAGTGAACCTTACCGTAATAAGAACAGCTGGGATTGATGTCATATTGGGTCTGGATTGGATGAAGAAAAATAAGGCAGTTATTCAGTGTGAGGAGAAGGTCGTTGTGTTAACTACGCCTAAAGGAGACAAAATCAGTGTTGATGTAGTAATGCAACCACCACTTGCAGCGACAGTTAATCAACTTCAGGAGGATGACAGCCAGCTAGATCACGTTGTGGATGAGTTTCCGGACGTATTCCCTGATGAATTGCCAGGTATGCCACCCGACCGCGACATTGAATTTATTATTGAATTGTTGCCTGGAACTGCACCCATAGCTAAGCGTCCATATAGAATGGGAGTAAATGAGTTAGAAGAACTTAAGAAACAAATTAAAGAATTATTAGACAAAGGTTTTATTCGGCCTAGTTCTTCACCTTGGGGAGCACCAGTTATTTTTGTTGATAAGAAAGATGGAAGTCAGCGGATGTGTGTGGATTATCGGTCACTTAATGAGGTTACTATCAAGAATAAATATCCATTGCCTAGAATTGATGATTTGTTTGACCAATTGAGAGGAGCCTGTGTATTTTCCAAGATTGATCTTCGCTCCGGTTACCATCAACTAAAAATTCGTGCTACAGATATACCTAAGACAGCTTTTACTACACGGTATGGATTGTATGAGTACACCGTGATGTCCTTTGGATTGACCAATGCACCTACCTACTTTATGTATCTGATGAATAAAGTGTTTATGGAGTACCTAGACAAGTTCGTTGTGGTATTTATTGATGATATTTTAATTTATTCGAAAAATGAGGAGGAACATGCTGAACATTTAAGATTGGTGCTACAAAAATTACGAGAGCATAAGTTGTATGCTAAGCGGAGCAAGTGTGAATTTTGGTTAAAGGAAGTTGCCTTTCTTGGTCATATTATCTCCAATGGTGGTATAGCGGTTGATCCTAGCAAAGTAGAAGATGTTCTAAATTGGAAGCCACCAACAACTGTTAGCGAGATTCGTAGTTTTCTGGGATTAGCAGGGTATTACAGGAGATTTATTGAAGGGTTCTCAAAGCTTGCTAAGCCTATGACTGCTTTATTAGAAAAGAATGCTAAGTTTGTCTGGTCAGAAAAATGTCAAAAGAATTTTGAGGAATTGAAGAAAAGATTAACCACAGCCCCCGTGTTGACTTTGCCGGATTTGAGCAAGAGATTTGCTATATATTGCAATGCATCTCGTCAAGGCTTGGGTTGTGTTCTTATGCAAGAAGGAAGAGTTGTGGCCTATGCGTCAAGACAACTGAGGAAACATGAATTGAATTATCCTACTCATGACCTTGAGTTAGCTGCAGTTGTGCATTCGTTAAAAATTTGGAGGCACTATATTATTGGGCAAAAGTGTGATATCTACACCAACCACAAGAGTTTGAAATATATTTTTACTCAGTCAGATCTGAATTTGAGGCAACGTCGCTGGTTAGAGTTGATCAAGGATTATGATTTGGAGGTACATTATCATCCGGGAAAAGCGAATGTTGTCGCTGATGCCCTCAGTAGAAAGAGCTATGCTAATGAGATGCGAGTAACACCTATGCCAGAGGAGCTATGTGCTGAATTTGAGCGCCTCAATTTAAGTTTGGTTACTAATGCTATGGAGATAGTGGTTGAACCTACACTAGAGCAGGATATACGCAAAGGGCAGCTGGAAGATGAGAAGCTCAGAGAGATAGCTGAAAATGTAGTGGTTGGTAAGTCACCTGGATTTAGAATAGATGAACAGGGTACTCTATGGTTTGGAAAAAGGTTGTGTGTACCCGAGATAAAATCTATTCGCGACGCGATACTCCGAGAAGCTCATGACTCAGCCTACTCCATACATCCCGGCAGCACAAAAATGTATTTAGATCTTAAAGAAAGGTATTGGTGGGTTGGACTTAAAAGAGATGTGGCAGAATATGTAGCAATATGTGACACCTGTCAGAGAGTTAAAGCTGAGCATCAGAGACCTGCAGGTTTGCTACAACCTATGAAGATACCTGAATGGAAGTGGGATGAAGTTGGTATGGATTTCATAGTTGGTTTGCCACGTACTCAGTCAGGGTATGATTCTATTTGGGTAATTGTTGATCGTTTAACTAAAGTTGCTCACTTTATACCGGTTAAGACTACCTATGCCGGAGCAAAGCTAGCCGAATTATATATGGCAAGAATTGTGTGTCTACATGGGGTTCCTAAGAAAATTGTGTCTGACAGAGGTACTCAATTCACGTCTCACTTTTGGAAAAAAATACATGAATCTTTGGAAACTGAGCTGAATTTTAGTACTGCCTATCACCCTCAGACAGATGGACAAATAGAAAGGACCAATCAAATATTAGAAGACATGTTGAGAGCCTGTGCATTGCAAAAACGTGATAGTTGGGATAAGAGTTTGCCATATGCAGAGTTCTCTTATAATAATAGTTACCAAAAGAGTCTCAAGATGGCACCGTTCGAGGCTCTGTATGGTCGTAAATGTAGAACACCTTTATTTTAGAACCAAACCGGAGAAACTCAAGTGTTTGGACCAGCAGTGTTGAGAGATGCAGAGGAACAAGTTGCGAAAATTAGAGAAAACTTGAGAGTGGCTCAGTCGCGACAAAAGAGTTATGCAGACACAAGAAGAAGAGAACTGACATTTGAAGTAGGAGATTATGTCTACCTAAAAGTATCACCTATGCGAGGTGTAAAAAGGTTCAATATGAAAGGTAAATTGGCACCAAGGTATATTGGCCCATTCAAGATTCTAGCAAGACGCGGAGAAGTAGCTTATCAGCTAGAACTACCCGAAAGTTTGTTGGGTGTTCATGATGTGTTTCATATATCCCAACTTAGAAAGTGTTTGCGAGTGCCAGAAGAGCAAATACCATTGGAGGAATTGGTTATTAAAGAAGATCTCACATATGAAGAATACCCAATTAAAATATTGGAAACAGCAGAGCGAGTCACAAGGAGCAGAGTTATAAAAATGTGCAAGGTTCAGTGGAATCGGTATACAGAGGATGAGGCAACCTGGGAAAGAGAGGAAGAATTGAGAAAGTCATATCCCCAACTTTTTGAGTAAGCTAATCTAATCTCGAGGACGAGATTAATTTTAAGGGGGGTAGAATTGTAACACCCTAAAATTTGCTTTTATTAAAGTAGGGACAAATTGATTTATTTATGCAATTGTTTGGCATATTAACCTAGCAAATAATAATTTTTAGCAATTAAAATAAATCATAGGAAGTAGAAACATGATTTGTTGCATCCATGCTGCTTAATGATATTTTTGTTTGATGTGCACTTTATTGAGATTTGGAAATATTCAAATGTATTTGGAAACCTTCCCTCTTCCTTTTTCGCCGCGTGGGCCGAAGGCCACCCGAGCGTCGGCAGTCCGGCCTATCTCCCTCGCGCAGGCGCTCTTTTTCTTTGGCTGCCATGCGGGGCCTGCTGCTCAGAGCCATCCCCTTCCTTCCTCGGGAGTCCGAGCAGGACTCGATGTCCAACCGACCGCCGCCGGAATCCTCGAACGAGTCCGTCCTGAGCACGCCTCCACTGGCCCGTAAAAGGAATCCGCAACCCTCTCCCCTTCCCTCCTACTGGCACTGACGCGTTGGACCACGGCACAGCGCCGTTTCCTTCCTCCGGACAGAGCCCGAACCGAGCACGACTGCCGCCTCCGACCGTATCATAACCACCGAATCTCCCGAAGTCCGGATCTCCTACGCCTCCCTCGCGCCCCTATATAGGTCGGCCGAGCTCTGCCGTCCCTCCCCACAAGTTCCCGAGCAAGCCACGCCCTCCAACCTTGCCCTAGCCGTCGCCCGAGCTCCGCCGTCGCCCCGAGCTCCGCCACCGCCGTCGATTTCTCCTCGGGAAGACTTCTCCGTCGAAATTGGTTGTTCTCCAAGCTTCGCAGCAAGGTCAGGAACCTTTCCGACCCCTTCTCCCTCGGTTTTGTGCACTACAGCCATGATGCCGAGCTTCGCCGCCACCATAGTTCCGCCACCTAGCTCGCCGCATCCTCCCCGAGCTACCTCTGTGGCAACCGAAACCATAGATAGGTTCGGCTTGAACTCCTCTTGCTTCCCGACCAGGTCTCGAGGTGTGCCGAGCTTCCTAGCCCCGAAAACGCCGTCTTCGGCCATCTTGCCGGCGAGGAATCGGCCGGGCGCCGCCCGACTCCGGCGACCAGAGCCGCCCTTCTTTTCCCGAGCTACCTGCGCCGTCCACGGCCGATCCAACGGCTCACAGTAGGAGATACCTTTTCGACCGACACTTTTGCAGAAGAGCCCCTGAGCTTTTTAATGTTCTAACCCGCGATCCTTTAGCGTATTTCTCAGATTACGCTTTCCTATTTAGAAAACGTATTTCCTCGGTTTTAATTTAAAAGGGCGTTTTCAATATTTACAGATTTGCCACTCAGTTTATTTCGGTCATATTTTATTCGTTTTAGCTCCGATTTGATCCGTTCAAGTCTCGTTAGATTCGTAATTTTGTAATCTATCTAATGATGATACTGTTACTCATGTTTTCAACTTTTAAATTTCGAGATTAGATTTAATCTATTATTTTATTAAAGTAAAATTTGTTTATTTCATAACTTTCCCGTTTGAACTCCGATTTTCGTGATCTTTATATCGTTGGAATCGTAGCGAAGCGTAGATTATTTTTATACACTTTTAAATCTGTTTTTCCACTGTTGGTGTACTGTTTCTAATATAGACTTGTTTGATTCGTGTATGATTGCCTTGGTGATTGTGTGGTGATTTTATGATCGAGTTCAGACGGTGAGCAATACGTTGGTGATCAAGAGTACACGGAGGATCCAAGTTCTCCAGAGCACTTTGATCAAGGCAAGTATAGCATGGACCATCCTTGTTGCCTATTCACCTTAATCACTAAATTCATGATGCATGTGTCTACCTTGCCAACCATAGTATTTATTCCTAAGTTTTGATGACTTGATCCTTGTTACCTATGAGATTGCATTTGAGTAGTGATGCTAGCGCCTGATGATACCATGATCTTATAAACTTGATTAATTAATTATGAGATAAAGATTTAAAAGATGCTTTTTACCAACATGGACTAAGGACTTAAGTCTAAGTATGATACCGGGACTTACAGCGCAACCATAAGGGTCATATGGCTCTGACTTTAGTTAAGTATGAAGTTACTTTCTATTATGTTGTTAATCTTGAAAGGTTCCTTGCCGAGCTGGTTGTTTTGCGGCTCCTGTCTTTGTGTGTACTGCTGCGTGTGTGCCACTAGAAGGAGGGCTCTACCACCCCTTGCCATTGCGCCCGGATTGATTAGTGGCATGTTAGGAAGGCTTTTGAAAGACTTCATAGTGTACCCTGCCGCACTTCCTTGGTGAGGTGACATGGGAGTCATGACCCTTGGCATATGGGAATCACGACTCATGGTGAAAGTGTGCAACCTCTGCAGAGTGTAAAACTGATATATCAGCCGCGCTCACGGTCACGAGCGGCCTTGGACGTCTTACAGGAACTTAACTAATTTAATATTGATTTATTTGAAGTTTCTGTTGATGTTTATTCCATATTAATTATCATGTTTATATGATCATGCAAATCTTTGTCCTTGGAATATTCTATTGCTGCTACTCAAATTGCTAAAATGTGATCAATTAAAAGCAACCGCTGTCAAACCAGTGTCAAGCCTCATTTGAGCCTCATAAACCCATGTTATTCTTGTTGAGTACGACATGTACTTACGCTTGCTTTATTTTTCATATTTGGATTAAAATCCCGGATGGGTAACAGATGACTATGATGATTCCTCTAAGGATTACTAGGATTGTGGTTCACCAGTCAACTACTTCCCTGTGAATTGGAGCTTCCGCGAGAGATTATAATTATTAGGCCGCTGCTATTTATGTAAAGACTCTGTGATATTATTCGTTATATATTGAACCTTGTGATGGTACTATGTAATTTGTCGCTTATGTGTGTGATTGATCTCTGGGCACACATAAGTTGGTTCATTCAATTTTATCCTTAAAATTAGGTGTGACAGTGAGGGTGCAGGCGTCCGGGCGTTCGGGCGGAAGCAACACCGTTTTAGCTTTTTTTCGAATATATCCATACAAGTGCTTATAATATACCATGCTTAGTAGCTAAGTTTCGATAGTCCCCCCTGTTCTCTCATGCCTTTTGTCTTATCGAATCGATCTGTTTGGCCAGCTGGCGTCAGCGAGATGGCAAAGTACATATCAAAATCAAATCCCTATATTATTATAACCATATTATTTCATTATCTAAGGGAAAAGGCTGCTTTTTAGGAATGTCCATCCGATTATTAAGTAGGACAAAGGATACCACTCGAACGAGGCTACTGCCTGGATTAGTCCAAAGCGCTCGCCAAGAACCCCACTGCCCTGGCCTAGTACAGCCCGGGGCGGCGCGGCATGGCATCAGGCGGCGGCGGTGCCGGTGCCGGTTTGTGCAACAAGAGATGCCGTCGATCGGCCGACGAAGACGGCGAGACGAGCGGCCGCAGCAAGAGATGCGGCGTCGGCCCGAGCTCTGGAGCCAACGGTGACGGAGAGAGCGGCGACTACTACTACAACGACGGTCCTGGTGAGCACGCTCATGAAACTGCTGACGACGACGGCGGCGGCGGCGGCGGCGGCGGCGGCGAGGATTACATGTACGGGTACGACGAGGAGGAGGAAGCCGAGCAATCAGAGGGCGACGCCGCGGCCACCTCGGCACGCGACGACACGGAGCAGAGGTACGTCGTGCTCACCGAGTTCGACGTCCGCGCGCGGCAGGCGGCGGACACGGCCACGGTCGCCGAGGTGCTGTCGATTCCGGCGGGGTTCGCGGCGGTCCTGCTGCGCCACTTCAAGTGGCGCGTGGCGCGGGTCCACGAGGAGTGGTTCACGGACGACCGGCTCGTCCGCGCCGCCGTCGACACTGCCGGCGGCGGCGGCGGGGGCGGAAGATGGCGCCGGCGAGCTAGTCCTAGTCCCCGAGGCGCGCAGCCCGCGGCCGCAGGTCTGCGGCATCTGCTTCGACCCGTACCCCGCCGGCGAGACGAGGTCGGCGGGGTGCTCCCACTACTACTGCGACGGCTGCTGGCTCCGGTACGTCGCCGCGGCGGTGGACGACGGTGCCCGGTGCCTCTCGCTGCGGTGCCCGGACCCGTCCTGCTCGGCGCCCGTCGTCCGTGAGCTCGTCGACGCGGTGGCGGCGGGCGACGCGAAGATCAGGGCCCGGTACGCGCGGTTCTGGCTCCGGTCGTACGTGGAGGAGAGCGGCGGGCGCATCAAGTGGTGCGGCGGCGCCGGGTGCACCCGCTCCGTGGAGTTCCTCGGCGATGATGCCGCCGCCGCGGCGGACGTGTTCTGCGGCGGCGGGTGCAGGCACGGCTTCTGCTGGCGGTGCGGCGAGGAGGCGCACGGGCCGGTGTCGTGCGGCACGGTGCGCGCGTGGCTGGCCAAGAACGCCTCGGACTCGGAGACGGCGAACTGGGTGGCGGCGCACACCAAGCGCTGCCCCAAGTGCCGGCGGCCGATCGAGAAGAACCATGGCTGCAACCACATGACGTGCGGCGCCCCCTGCCGCCACCAGTTCTGCTGGCTCTGCTTCGATCCCTGGGACAACCACCGGGGCTGCACGCGCTACGGCTCATCGTCCCGCGGCCACCGGCAGCAGGCCGCCGCCGCCGGGGACGAGGAGGAGGAGGAGGAGGAGGAGGAGGAGGCGCGGCGGAGGCAGGCCAAGGCGTCGCTGGACAGGTACCTGTACCACTACGAGCGGTGGGAGGGCAACGGCAAGTCGCTGGACAAGGCGATGGCGGACGCCGACGAGCTGGAGCGGTCGGAGCTCCAGAGGATGGCGGCGCTGGCGGACGTCCCGGCGATGGAGCTCGGGTTTCTGGCGGAGGCGTACCGGCAGGTCGCCGACGGCCGGCGCGTGCTGCGGTGGGCGCACGCGTACGCCTACTTCCTGTTCCTGGGCTCGGGCTCGGAGCGCGAAGGCGATGGCGCCGGCTCCGGCGCGGCCAAGCGCGAGCTGTTCGACGACATGCAGAGCCAGGCTAACCGGTGGCTCGAGTGCCTGCACGGCTGTGCCGAGCTGGAGCGGAAGGAGCTCTTCGGCGGTGGTGCGGATGCCGATGGCGACGGCGGCGAGTTCACCACTGTCGTCGTCGCCGTCGAGGCGTTCAGGGCGTACAAGGAGAAGGTCGCCAACCTTACCGGAGTGACGCGCAGGTTCATGGGCAACCTTGTGAAAGCGTTCAAGACCAACCTGCCGGAAGTGGTGGTCACGCCGGCGCCGGCATTCGACTTCGAACACACAGGTAAATGCAATGGAATTGTTCTTGTGGCAACACGGGCATAAGCACGTTCTAAAAAGAAAAGAATTGTTCATGTGAAATTTCTTGCTGATCAGTGCCTTGCATCATTTTTTCCATTCCATTCCATGGAACAAAGTTTTGTTATGCTAGTATAGTAGTAGTATATTCTAAAGTTGCTGCCTAACTTGACATGACATGCTGATTGCTGAGCAATTCCGCACTAAAATGTCTTCCAGTGAATGGACCAACGATAGGCGGCCAAACAGCTGGCTTTGGAAGCATTATTTCTACTGCAACTGCTACAATGGTATGAACAACACTATTGTTGGCATTTCTCTTTTTGTTTTTTTATTCCAATAATAATTCTTTAGCAATTTTTATTTCTCTTTTTTCTTTTTTATTCCAATAATAATTCGTTAACAATTTTATTTATTTTTATAGGAACCAGCACCCATGATACCGATGGGTTCTGGACCTGCTGGTTTCTGGCGCGTAACACCTACTTCCAACGTGGACTCACAATGGCTGTCAACACTGCAACCTTCATCCTCATCTCTAATTTCACAAGAAACAAGTATTATTGCAACTGATAGTGTGCAACAACACAGACCTATAAGAAACACTGTTCAACAGCCCCTTCGTCTTGGTGGTCATGGCAGCCTCCTCAGCAATCTGTCACTATTTCCACCGATGGACTCATCTCTTTTCGGAGTAGGTACCTCAATGGGACTACCGAATATGGGGGCAACACCACCATTGTTACAGTTTAACATGTCAAACATGATATCAAGTGGCTTGACAGCGACGCCCTCTGTGAGCTTCTCTTTGTCTGCACCTGGACAACCTATTGGTACTCAGGACTCTTCTTCTGCATGGGACAATTCAGAAATGGCTGGATCATCCTCTCAGCCTTACAGCATGGGTATGGATCAACTACCAGGAACAAGTTTCCTTGGTTCTGCCATGAATGTTCCTATTGGGCTACATCCCAATGCCCAACAGCCACAACCAAAATATGTCAAAATTTGGGAGGTAAACAGTTATTCGTCTAACATTTGTATACACATAGTAGACAACATCCAAACTCTCCAGTCGCGCGGTGCAGACTGCAGAAGTGCAGAGCACTTGACTCGTAGGGAGCTTTATGAGGCCTTGCTGTGACCATATGTTTCTTTGCAGTACAAAATCTGGCCCTTGGAAAAACATATAACTTTGTGTCTTTGTTCAGTACAGTAGCCTGTAGTTGTGCTGAACTGCTGATATCATAAAGCATAGGATCTATGATAATTAATTGTGCTAGTTTTTATGATATATTTCAGTATACCATATTGGTATCTTAATGTTCTATGTTGTATCAGCTGTTATGCATTTCATTCCTTATCAGCCAATACATTGTGGCATATATCAACACTGGATAAACTCTCTCCTTGGCCTCCAAATCCCGTTGTCAGTTTTTTGTGTGTTTGCCAAGTTGCCATAGAAGTTTTCAACAACTGATGTCTGCCGTCTATTTATATTATAGGGAACCTTAACCGGGCAAAGGCAAGGACAGCCTGTATTTATTTGTAAACTCGAAGTAAGTCCCCATTTACATTTTTGTACTTCCGAACATTATGTGTTATTTTATAAAAAAAATATAAAAGCTTCGCTGAGTGATTGGTTCCTAAGACATGGTGGTCTGTGTGAAATCGAAAGGATAAATATCCTTTTTCCATGATCGCCTTGTTTAAATGAATTTTGTATTATCTTTGACCAATTTTCTTGCTAAACCTAGTTTGGAGAGTACACTCCTGAATGTATAATTCCGATTGCCTTCTACTCCTTAATGTATAATTCAGTATCAAGTATTCAATAATTAAACCCAAACTGAATTAATAGCTGTGATGCTCATTTTCACCCACGGTTTGTGTTCACCTAGAAAGTTTGATCTCTTAGCCCTTGTTCTTTTAGGGTTTTGCAATCTTGCTATGTTTTTTCTTTTACTATTTATTTATAGTATCAAGAGTTCAAGACATTTATTCGTGCAACTCATAATACTCACACGCTAATTTCGAACAGAGTTGGAGTGGAACAACGTCCAAAACGTAAGTGTCCGTTTTCTTGAATCTCTATGGCATTTGTGTTTTATCTTGATTACAGTGGTCGAGCACAATAATACTGTTGCTTAGTTCATGTTATTGTTGTCCTTGCCTTATCAAGAATGAGTTTTATTAGAACTGTCCATCTTTCTTAGTACTATGTACGTGCTGATGCTTATATATGTAACACAGTGTCATGCCCAATGTGCATAAAACTGTCTCCAACAAACGCGACCCAAAATATAAGACCTATTTATCATATCATTTATGTAGCACTACAGGCAAAGGGTTCAATGCCAATTTTGGGTCTTCTCCATTAGCAAGACCTAAAAGATAACCCTTTCTACAGATGGGTCTCGAAGAGATAGGATACTTAGATTTGGATTATGCCTATCCTGAAACCCAAATTAGTCTTTCATAGGTACTCTACTGAAGGTTGTAGGTATCTGGTTGGACACCCATTTAGTTTGGATATCCCAATGGGTCTCTTGTTAGAGACTCTCTATTGTGGAACCATTTTTCACAGTTTCATTTTCAGACTAGATAGGAAACTGAAACCATTGTTCTTAATATGCAGAGTTGCATTAGACTGGCCAGAAACTATGCACATTGTTCGCCTCATAGCCCAGGAGCATATGAACAAGAAGTTTGTTTCTCAACTCTTTTAAATGTGAAACTTATTGCATTCTTACATTTTTCTTATAATGTATTATTGTTGGTGATATCTTTCCTTGGATGTTCTGAAGGCAATATGTTGGAAAGGCTGACTTTCTAATATTTCGGACTTTAAACCAGCATGGGTTTCTTGGACAACTACAAGACAAAAAACTGGTTAGTGTGTCTGATTCTAACCTTTTGTGCCTACAATATTCGGGTGTGGTTCATCGATAGTCTTCTCATACAGTTATCATTTTAGAAATCATTTCATATGTTTATAATTTTTAAGTACTCTACCAATGTAGTGTGCTGTGATACAATTACCATCACAAACTCTACTGCTTTCAACGTCTCACAAAGCGGGCCGTATGATTGGAATGATCTTCCCTAAGGTAATCTTAATTGTAGTTAAATGTACACATGCTTATATATATATAATAAAATATTGCTCTTTTCAATAGAACATGGTGATGTTCAAACCAGAAACTTCTACTCAACCATCATCGGTGCAACAGGAAAATATACAACAAGAACAAGAACAAGAACAAGAACAAGAACAAGAACCTATACAACACCAACTACAACTACAAAATCACCAAAACATACAGCAACAACTCATACAACAGCAGCAGATGCAACAAATACAGGTAATCTTAATTAATAGTCAACTAAGTATCTATTTATACATGTTGATTTTCATTTGTTGAAACATTTCCCTTTTTGCTTTGAACATGATGGTATTCAAATCACCTCAACTCAAAATCCGCCAATGCAGCAACAGAAGCTACACCAGCAACAACTTCGACACCAAGAACTGCGTTTACAACATCAAATGATGCAACAACAGTTACTACAGTTGCAGCATCAACAACAAATGAGGCTACAAATTCAACATCAGATGCACCAGGAGCAACATATGGAGCCCCAACAATTGGTGGCTACAGAATTAGGCAGTGATGATGATGCAAGGGAAGATTGGGTCACAAAGGCTGGGCAGCATTCCTAGAGAAGTAGGGAGGGTTAATGAGGACTTACACTGACCTGAGGATTAAGACGTTTACTATTGTTCACTTTTCAATCATTAACAAATAATTTTAAAGAACAATCATTATTTGTATAGTGGTACATGATGGATGAAGACTTCAAATAACAACACTATGGTACGGGGTGGCATGGCCTACTAGGTGTGGGGAGACATTGACCACCGATGCAGATGGGTCGAAGTAGACGCACAGGTCAATAGAGACACAGATGCGATGGGCAGTAGTGATGGCATGTTGATGTGCCTTGTCGACGAGCTTTTTGTTTTCTCAGATTGTTAGTAAAGGTTAACATATTGGACCTCTTATGTAAATTTTGATTAACAACGACTATTAACTAGAGGCAAGTAGCATCTCTAAGAGATTAGCCAAAATGATTATCCAAATTTAGTGATTTAGCTTTCGTCTAAAATAAATGTCACTTTAAAAATAAGAATACAATAGACTATCTAAATTGATATGCATGATATGCATTAGACTATCTAAATTTATATGCATGAGGTAAGCTATCCAAGAGAGCGAATGAGGTGGGAATATGGGATAGAGAGGTAAATTAATAAATTTAGTGTCATTCGCAAACATTGTTGAAGACATTTTAGCTTTAATAATAACCAAATTGCCTTTATAAAACGATTTAGCTAATATCATATGCATGCTTTTCTGCTAATACTCTTTTTATCAACCATGAAAATGGTTACTACTATTCAGTGTTAATTTCCATAGGATGCAAACATGTACCATTCTATCGTTTCTTATAAGAGGACAATAATAGCATGTTAGCTTGGGCAATCGATTTTCACCAACTATTTGGTTCGATTTCATAGGTTTCTACAAACTTTTCTACAGTGCTATTTATGGGTACTGCCTGTGTTTGTGGTGCCCCTAGTGGAGTATTTTTACACTGACCGGAATGCATCCGTTAGAGTTTACGTATGTCAACGCACAGTGTTGTACGGTGAGAGTGTGTTGCCATGCCCTGCATGTCCACGCACAGGCTATCCGCACTACATGTGCGCTAACCCAATCTCCAAAGAAGAATGGCCCACATACTAGTTTGGAGGGTACCGATGGATGAACGAAATTTACTGTCGTCTCTCACCTCTATCATGATCTCCAAAGCCACTAAAGCCGGCATGCTGCCCAACCCTCCCTCCCTCCTCTCACATGAACAGTACATACGTTCATCATCCCAGATGTGCTGGCTTTAGCGTTTTACACTTTTACTACAGCAAACTAAATCATAGTGCTTTGTTTGGAGGCTTCCGCTGCAGGGCTTCAACCGGTATATTTCCAGTTCTGGTTCATTTAGGGTCCTGTGGTGCAGACAACCTTAGGCTCTGATAAGGTTGGGACACGCCTGACGCCTACCCAGGCCCAGCAGCCCCTCATGGACGACGTCCACCACGCCACGTGTGCAGGGACGCGGACGGGATACCGAAGCGAGACACTGAAGCTCCAGCCACCCATTGCAGAGCAAGCCGTTACAAAATTTCTTCAAATTAATTTACTTCTTTTGGAACAGTACAAAAATCCCACACAACACAAATAATAAACTAAGTTCATCACACCATAAGTACAAAATCAAGAAAAAAGTGGAAAAGAATTAACAGCTGCAACTTGCAAGCATTGTTGCTTCCACCAGCATAACAACACTGCATCTCTCTTCTCCTAGAAACAGAAGACCACATCAGAGACACCACCCTTCTCCTGCTTCCACGCCACATCGACCATCAGCTTCCCGCCATTTCCCCATTCAAATTCAGCCTCACATCCATCCACCAGGCTCTTCTTCGGCTCCACATCAGAGTAAACCAGTAGCCGTCCTCCTCCCTTCACCTTCAACCTCACCTCGCCTCCACTGCCATACTGAACATCAATGATGGCGCCGCCACAGTTCAGATAGTCAACCACCCCGATTGGCGCGAAGCATGCTTTGGCGGCAGCGGCACTGCCGCCGATGGTTATGACCGGGACAAACGTGAAGAGCTCAAAGGAGGACGGCTTGAGGGTGAACTGGATGGGTTCTGAATCTGGTGTCACCAGGAGGAGTTCCTCTGTTTGGCATCGGTAGACCGCGTATGATGCAGCTTTCGCCATGGCGAACGTGTCATCCCGCTGGCTCCACTCAACGTCGGCAGGCCGGACATTGCCGGAGACCGGCTTGTAGCAGTGGGAGTAGCCTCGGACACGGTGCTCCGCCGGGTCCCACCCTGCTCCCTGGCAGTTGAATGCCCCAATGACCCCTCCGAACTGCAAAATTTATTTTTGGACAGTTTCAGAACTCTGATGGTTAATTCACGTGGGATCCTAGTTGTCAAGACCAACAATTCATGAACTGAAAGCATGGTAGGAGGCACTCTTCAAGAATTGAAAGCATGGTAGGAGATATTCAAGAACTGAAAGCATGGATGCACTGTCCCTGTTACCGCCGTTGCTAGAGTAGATTTTCAGACTGGGCAACAAGTCTATGAAATGCAATAAACAGTTGATGCCTCAATGACAGCAGTAGGATACAATACAACCCCCACGTACTTTTCATCGATCGCAATTAGTAACCGATCGAGACATTTGGAAATATTTTGTCGAAACATTTGGCGAAATGGTATGGTAAATTTCAAAAAAAAAAAAGAAAGAAAAACTGACCTTGTTCAGATTCCAAATCTTGAGGACAGTGTGCTGATCAAAGAGCGGGTTTTCGAAGAGGCAGTCTCTGGTGGGCAGAGCATAGTGCAGGCACCTAGGCACGGTGCCATCGGGGAAGACGAGCCTCCTGAGCAGAGCGAAGTCATGGCCGCCGAGGCTGTCGCTGACGTAGACGGGGCCGCCGCAGACGGCCCTGGCGGCGGCGTGGAAGGCGGCGCAGGCGTGGTCGGACTGGAACATGTCCCAGTCCGGGCGGATGAAGTGCCCCATCCACAGGCTGTTGTAGGCGCAGTTCACCATGTGCGCGCCCTGCAGCCAGAAGACGCCCATGGGGTCGCCGTTGGGGTCCTCGAACCAGAAGTCGTCGCCGGCGCGCGCCATGGCCACCTCCCGCCGTGTCCCGAGGAAGAAGAAGTCGTTGCACTGCTGCATGCTGGCGATGATGCCGTTGCCGGCGAAGTTCTTGGCGACGGAGCTGGAGAGGCCGGCGTAGTAGGCCTTGGCGAGCTCCACGCGCCCGCCGTGGTTCTCGCACACGTACTCCAACGTGTGCATCACGTCGACCTTCACGCCGGTGACGCCCGCGCCGGCGAGGTACGAGTGCATCGACTCGTAGAGCTCGCCGGCCTGGTCGGGCCGCACCAGCCCGATCCCGCCCTCCATGATCCGGTCCACGGCGAGGTCGGCCATGGTGCCGGCCAGCCCCGGCGACGGCCGCGCCGGCACGACGCGCGCGTCCAGGTGCGTCGCGCCCGGCCGCACGCCGCCCCAGCCGCCGCACAGCGCCTGCCACACGTACACGTCGTCTAGCGCCGGGAACCGCCGCCTCATGTCCTTCAGGAACGCCTTCAGCCCCACCTCGCCGCCGCCGTCGTCGTCTCCGAGCTTCGCGAGCATGGCGTCCCTCTGCGCGAGCAGCTGGTCGAGCTCTCGCCGCAGCTCCGCGATCTTGGCGTCAAAGCTCGAGATGTCGGCGGCGCCGCTCTGCGCCGCCGCCGCCTTCTTCTTTGCCTTCCCGGCGTTCTCGATCTCCGCGGCTTTGCGCACGATGGCCTTGGGCATGGCCGCGTCGTAGAACATCTCCGGCGGGCGGCGGAGCAGGGCGCCCTCCGCGTACCGGCGGAAGCGCGAGCACTCGTCGAAGCGGTAGAGGCGCGCGGTCATCTGGTCGCCGCCGAGCACGAGCCCCGGCGCGTCCTCGTGCGGCGGGTCGCCGTCGCGGTTCACGCTCTGCCAGCCGTCGTCGATGATGAGGAACCGCGGGGGCACGCCGGCGTCTGCGAACTCCGAGACGCCCTGCCAGACCCCCGCCGGGTCGACGGTGAGGTAGAAGGCGTCCCACGTGCACCACCCGAACCGGTCGGCCATCGCCGGCAACGCCTTCTCCTGGATCAGAGTGAACGTGCCGAGGTGCACCCTGGCGGCGAGGTAGGCCTCCTGTATGACCCGGTAGGGGTCGTCGCCGGCGTGGACATAGGCGATGCAGCGGAAGTCGGTGGCCGTGACGGCGGCGGACCCGCTCTCGCCGCAGATGACGACGCCGTCGTCGTCGTCGTCGTCGTCGTCGAAGGGGAAGATGGCGGACCGGAAGCTCCCCTGCACGAGAGGCAGGAGGAAGACGTACCCGGCGCCGGCGCCGGCGAGCTCGGGCACCTCGAGGAGCACCCACTGCGTCTCCATCTGCAGGTCCCGCCCGCGCCGCCCGGACCACGCCGTGGTCCACCACGTCTTGAACCGGAACACGCTCAGGAACCGCCGCGGCCCCCGGAGGCGCCCCACGCGGCACGGCGCGCGGCTCGCCGGCGACGGCCACGTGAAGCCCAGGAACGCGCCGCGGTGCGCGTTCGCGGCGGCCTGACTGGCCAGCTCCTCCGGCGCGTCTGAGTCCGACGACGCCTTGGTGGTGGGGTCGAGATCGACGGCCTCGGCGAACGGGGTCAGCGTGACGTTCCCCGGCACGCCCGTGAGGAGCGTGGCCGCCGTGGCCTTGCCGGCGCCGACGCCGACGGTGAGCTCGCCGTCCCGCAAAGAGAAGAGGCAGGGCGACGCGGACGACGACGACGGCGACGGGCCTGCGGCGTTGGCTGCCGCCGTGGTGCCGGTGGTAGTGTTGAGGTTGGGCGCCGCCGCGGCGCCGACCTTGGGCGTGGGCTTCGACTCGTTAGGCGGCGCCATTGCAAATTGACGGGCAAGAACGAGCAGAGGGCTCTCTGTTATGCTAGCTGGCTGGGGCGCTGGGGAAGCTCGATGAGCAGGACGGAGGGGGTTCCGTGGCGATATATAAGCGCGGGACGGCGGGAGCGAAGAGGACGGCGGTGGCGGGCCCTTTTTTTTTTTTTTTTTTCCCTCTCATCACAGAAGCGTCTGGAGCGTGATCGCGTCGTCGTGTACGTGCGGTAGGCGACATGCACACGAGTGATGTACGTTTGTGTGCTGTCACTGTTGCATCGGTTAGCGTGGTGATTGTTTTGTTGCGAGATGTCACGCTCGACATGTATTCTGACTCGATGACATGGCACGTTTATATTGTACGGAGTATACAATAGGCTGCCAGCGGAAATAGCATATATTCGAGTGGCACTTGCAGTTACTACGTGCCATTCTTATCTTGTACTACAGAATGGGATTCGTAATTTCGCGCACCATTCAAATTGAACTAGCTTTGCCTTAACCTATATCATATTGCGGCCAATGTGTAGACAATTTTTCGGGCGTAATACCATGTTTTGTACTTGAGCGAGTCATGAAGATAATTTTTTATACGTTAGGGACCTTCAAAACTGCCTCAAGGAGTCATTTAGATGATTTTCAATAGTTTGAGGGGTAAAATATCTGGGGAACAAGTCTAAATAACCCCCTGAACTATGATTGCTGGGGCACATAATATCTCCACCTACAAAACCAGTTTTTTAACCCCCTAAACTCTGATAAACTGTCTAATTTGCCCCCTAGGCGGTTTTGATGGGCAGTTTTGCACACGTGGCTTGCCAACTGGGCAGCTGTGGCCACGCTGGCTCATGTGCTCACCTGTCAGTGGTTCTTTCCCACCCATTCCCTCTCATTACCTCTGCCCCCGCGATGGTCGCGCCGCTGCGCCCACGCAGGACGTGATCGTAGTCATCGCTGGCCCGCGTCGCCGCACCCGCCCGTGCTTATCGGAGCCGCGACGCTGGCCTACACGCGCTTGCCGGAGTAGTGGGGCTGGCCCACACCGGTTCCACCTGCCTATGCTCGCCGGAGCTACGGCGCTGGCCTGCACCAGCAACACCTGCGCACGCTCGCCGGAGCAGCGGGGCTGGCATGCGTCGGCCGCATCCATCTGTTCTCGTCGGAGCCGCGGCGCTGGCCCACGTCCGCCCGTGCTCGTCCGGGCAGGCGGGGGCCATGGCCGAGCATGCGCTGGCCGCGCTCGAGCTCGTCTGCACAGCCCCCGGCGGTGCAGAGGAGGCCCTGGCTGCGGCGGTGGTGGCATGGGTTGTGGACGAGATGGCCAGCTGCAGTCGAGAGTGCGCCATCGGTGTCCTGGCCGCCATCTACGGTGGCAGTGAGGACAGGGCCTCGTCCTCGCCACTCACCGGAGCCTCGGCATTGGCCCGCGCCGGCCGTGCCCGCCCGTGCTCCCCGGAGCAGCGGTTTTGGCCCGCGCTGGCTGCGCCCGACTATGCTCGTCCTCACCGCTCACCAGAACTGCGGCGGGCTGCGCACGCTCGCCAGAGCCACGGTGGGCCCGTGCTCCCCGGAGCAACAATGTTGGCCCGCGCTAGCCACGCTCACCTGTGCTCATCCTCGCCACTCGCTGGAGCTGCGGCACTGGCCCGCGACGGTCGCGCCCGCGCGCGCTCGCTGGAGCCGCGGCGCATGCCCTTGTCGGCCCCCGCCTGCCCACCTCCTCGCTGCTGGTGGTAATGGCGCCCGGGCTGGCTTGTCCTCGCCCCTCTCCTCTGCGGGAGCAAGCGCGCCGTCGTCCCGGTCCCCATTCGCCGAGCGGAGGTCATCATCCTCCTCATCGGCGTGACATGGAGATCTCGTGGGCGGAGGCGGAACGGGAGTGAAAGGACCGTGTTTTTTACCCCATCAGTGCTGATAAGTGGGCCCATGAGCCAGCGTGGCCACTCCTTCCTGGTTGGCAAGCCACATAGGCAAAACCGTCCATCAAAACTGCCCTAGGGGGCAAATTAGACTGTTTATCAAAGTTTAGGGTGTTAAAAAACTGATTTTATAGGTGGGGGTATTATGTGCTCCAGTACTAATAGTTCAGGGGATTATTCAAACTTTTTTCAATATATGGTTTTATAGGTGAGGGGGTGAAGTAAACAACCACTATTAGTTAAGGGGGTTAAGTAGACTTTTTTCCACTCAAAAACCTAAATGAACTCTTTTTCCCCTTTTTTTTAAGACTAAAACTCATTTTGTTTTCTAAATAAACATAACAAAATAATTGTATGACAAAGATGCGTGCATAGCATAACATAGATCGATATGGAAATTAGATTACTAACTAGTAATAAGTGAATATTAATTTAAATTATCTAAAACATAGGATGTTTTGCAGTAAATGTATTGGAAAATTATTTCTAGTGGATATAAGTTCAGTTATAACTATGACAACCGACTTCTCTTAGTAAGGTAGACTTTTTCAAACGTTTTGCTATTTAAAACACTAGTATGCAGAAGCTCTATAGTGGCGGTTGATAAGCCATCTTCACTGGCGTTTCACAGGGCCGCCAGTGGGAGAGGCCAGTGAAAATAAATCTTTCCACTGGCGGTTGTCTGTGAACCGCCAGTGGAAATATATTTCCACTGACGGTTCACATGCAACCGCCAGTGGAGATTGCCACCCTTTTTAGGGAATTTTAGCCCCCTACCCGGCCGTATATATGTATTTATTTATTTATTGTAGGTATTAAGCTGTATTAGATCATGATCAAATATATCAAAACAAAATTTAATTATTATACAGTATATTTATATACATCAAAGGTCTGTGCTCATAATATACACATATATATATATGTTCATCAAAGTTACATGTGATAACATCTCAAATTTACACATCTAATTAATAACCCTCTCGGGTAAGCCCTACCATGCTGATTTCCGTTAGCTCTCTGAACTCTTCACTTTCTAGAGTGTCTTCATTGTCGTGATAATTCCTGTTGCTTGGAATAACATGTTTCATGATGAATGAGCACATGTCCTCAACTATGTTGTATAAAGTCTCCGTGCTCATGTTCCGCGCCTTGAGTTTTTTATAATTCCGCAACTGTAGTTATATATAACTATATTAATTAATATGTATAAACATCATATACACATTTGTAACTTTAAGGTTATAATGACTATTACTTACCTTATCAACGTTCTTGATGTACCGTCCGGACTCCCACGTAAACTCACAGACATAGAATCCGCAGTGGACCAATCCGGGTGGTTGCTTGTAGCACTATATATGTAAACAGATAAGCGAATATTCAATTAGTTGCAACATTGTCTTATGTGTTGTACATGGATCATAAATATGTAGTCATAAATAACTAACATATCGGCTACTTGTAATTTATTGTTAATGGTTCTTTTTGTTTTTGTTGTGCTTTCCGCTTTTTAGTTTATACCACCTATATGCCCTATGATTTCGAAAGAATCACCAAGTTATATATTCTCAATGCAAACTCTCGTCGAGAAAAGAATGCAAATATTTCTCGGCTTACGTACCTCTCTAAGAAGGTCAAGAATGGCGCATACGTAGTGGGATCATAATCTGCGGAGTCAAAGACAAGCACCCTTCCCTGCCTTGGATAAATATAAAAACAAATCCAATGGTCCTTGCACGAATCAAGTTCTCGTGATGCATGGCTCGGGGCCACACATATATATGGATTAGACAATAATAACATTAATTGCAAAAAGAAACTCAAACTTACCTAAAGTTGTATGGGGCCATTATGACTTGCCTATCTTGAAATTGAAGCATTGAATTTCCTAAGTATAGCCAGTATCTGTCTTCCATCTCTCTTTCTAGCTTAGTAATAATCTGCTTAGCTTCTTTCTCAGTCTTGTCCTTCAATTTGTCATTGTCCTTTCCGATCCTGAATGTGTGCCGCTCCTCGCATATTTCGGTGGGGTCGAGATAGCCAATCCTCTCTTCTGCGTATGAATAAGGATCGATACCAAATCTCTCCTCCTATTGGTCATGTTGTAGTCTGCAAGGCACATGTTCAAATGAATCTCATAGACTGAAACATAATACATCAAAATAATAATCAAGTGAGTATACGAGCAACACTTACAATGCCCACACTGTTACGAGCTGAACGTCGAGTCTCTTGAGATTCATCATCAAGTGCATGTCCTCGAACGTGACCACAGCTTTACTTCGCCCGTTCATAAAAGCGCTTGGTGGTATACATACGCTCAGAGCGTCGATGCCAACAGAAGCTGCTCTCATGTACCAGTCATGCATTCTTTTAATTAGAGATGGAATTTGGGTTACCTTTTTCCAAGTGAGAAGCGGCCTGCCCGGCACATATGTATCAGGGACATTTTCATAATCCTCTTTCATTGGCTTCCTGATCTGTATGGTCTTCACAGAGGATTTCCCCGATTCCTCAGCCTCAGAACACTCAACGACACGACTTGTGCGGCTGCATGCTATTTCTGACAACCACAGCATGGTCCTAGCAGTTTTTTGCTTTGGCCGGTGTGGAGAGACCATTTTGGGAACAACATTCCTCTTCTTTGCTAGTGGGGGGTTTTTTCTTTGGTTTGTGGGGCTGACGGGGTCGATGTTTGCTCATGTTGTTTCTCTTGTGGGCCCGTTGGGGTCGATGTTTCCTTAGGTTGTTTCTCTTTGCTTGCTGGGGAAGGTGGATAGTTGATAGGAGATGCTGGTGGCGGAGGTTCTGGAATTGAATGCACATGCGAATTTGGTGAGCTAGGAAGAGGCCGGTTAGGTGATGACGACGGCGGTGGGTCATTATGAATGCTATGCTCGGTAGATGGTGGTGGCCCACTCAACCTAATGTCTCGCCTAGGCCAAAGGATGAAATTTTTGATGGCTTGTCCCAGTGTTTCAATGCCCTCGGGTGCAGGGATGCCCAACATGTCATCCTCATGTCCTTGCACTACGGTCACCATTTCGACCCTGCAGTACTCATCTGGAATGTTTGCACCATGAAACGTCGGTCCAGGGATTGCGAAGCCAGTGCCTACTTCCCTAGTACGAACATTGGTAATGCCATAGCTTATGACTAGTGAGCAAGGCGTTGGCACGTCAATGGCATCAACTGGATAGCGAACCTTTGCCGTAGACGCGACACTGCTTGGAGCATTTGCAGACTGTGCTATCAACTGCTGAGCTCCCAAGGGCTGTGTCACCGGCACCAGCTGCATCTGCGGAGACTGTTGGGTGTTCGTCCTTTGTTGAACAGTAGACATGACACTCACCAATTGCTGTGCAAGCTTGGTATCAGGATTTGCTACTAATTTAGTCACCATGTCTTTGAAGGCTTGCTTTGCCTGCTTCTCAAAAAATCTTTCAAGTCCTCCTTGTATCGATCACGCTTCTTGTACATTCCGGCCCACTCCTCGCCGAATCCTTCTTTCCATCCTAACCTTGACGAGATGCCTCGTACACGACCAGGATGCTCGGGGTTACCAAGACCAAGAGTAAGGATGTCCTGCTCCCTTTGTGGCCTAGCACTTCCTTCCTTCAGATGAGCTGCCGCCTCATAAATATTCTTCGCGGCTTCTTCAACCATTGGATCAGAAAAAGATGCACTTGACTCAGATATTTCTCTTGGTTTGCGAGCACGAAGCCAGTTCGCGCTCCTTTCGCCAAGTTCCTAAGACAACACTGGCAACCCTGCTGCCTTCTTCGCAGCCTCTTCTTCCCTCCATTTGGGAACCTGCCGCTTGTAACCACCTATGCCAAGGTGGTGGTGGTACTTGTTCTTCTTAGCAAGTGCTGAGTTCGCTTGGCTCTGGACCAAGAATTCTAGGTTAGTCTTCTGCTCTTTGAAAACAGCCCACTGACCTTCTGTAATGTTGTACTTGCTGGTGGGGTCCAACCCTATCTTCACATATTTGCTGTTCAATTCAGATCTCCAGTTGCGAAATGTGATGGCCAACTGCCTCATTGCATAACCCTTTACGAGTTCCTCTGAACCCCGAGGCAGAACAAACTTCTTTGACAACTTTTGCCACAAGTTTGCCTTGACCGAATCTGGCACATCTTTCCACTGAGATATTGTGATATCAAGATTATCCCTAACTAAGAAACCAATCGCGTTCCGAAACTTAGCTTGCACCTCTTGTGGAGTTAGGGGCTCTCCTTTTGCACTTACGTCTAACACCCTATATGTGTTACTATCCCACTTGTTTGATCCCCTATCACCTCGTTTCCGATCACTCAGTTTCCTCTTCCTTGATTCTTCAGTGCTCGTATCGGTAGGTTCTGGCCCTTGGTCTTCGTGTTGCAATTCTTCTTCTACTAGTTGTCGCATTTGAGACACGACCTCCTGTTCATAAAATTAGGCGCACACATAAAATCATGGATGAGTACATATATAGATAGAAAGGATTCGTTGAACTCCGTGTATGTTACCTCGTCTTCTCGTGGATCGTAAGTAGGGTCGCGCTCCATTTCACGATGAGCCTTTCTATCTACGCTGGGACACGGATCACTTGGACTTTGATATTATTGCTCACTCGGCTCGTTATGTTGAGAGGACTCTGATGGTGAAGTCGTCATCGCGGTAATCTAACATGAAATAAAAAAAACATATATTGTCACATATTGATGTTCACTTGGATTACTATGCATATAACAAGAACACTACTAGATTGTTGAAAAAAACATATATTGTCACATATTGTTGCTCACATATCATTACACTACCATATAAGTAAAAAAATTTGAAAACCTAACTAAAATCTAAACTAAACCTAACTAAAAACTAAAACCCTAATTAAAACAATTTGAAAACCTAACTAAAATCTAAAATAAACCTAACTAAAAAAAGAAACCCTAAGTAAAACAATTTGAAAACCTAACTAAAATCTAAACTAAACCTAACGAAAAAAAGAAACCCTAAGTAAAACAATCTGAAAACCTAACTAAAATCTAAACTAAACCTAACTAAAAAAATAAAACCCTAAGTAAAACTAAACTAAACCTAACTAAAACCTAAACACTAAACCTAACTAAAAATCTAAAAAAATCTAATAAAACACTAAGTAGCTAGCAGGCCGGCCCACTAGCGTAGCCCACCACAGCCGCGCGAGCGCCACCACCGCTGGCCGCTGGCCACCAATGAGGGCACGGCCGCCACGGCGCCACCACTGCCTCCACGCGCGCCCACCGACGAGCCCACCAGAGCAGGGGAGGATAGATCCACCGCGCGCCACTCGCGCCGCCGCGCCACTCGCGACCCGCCGCGGCGCACCACACTGATCCATCAGAGAAGGGAAAGAAGCACCTGCACGTATAGAGTAGAAGCTTGGCGGCTTACCAGTCACTTGCTTGGCGGCACGGAGAGTCACGACGCTGGCGGCGCGGCGCGTGCGGGCCAGGCCACGTGGGCGTGGCCGTGCGGCACGGCGGCACGGCTGCGGCGAGGCGCATGGTGGGGTGAGCGCACGGCTGCGGCAAGGTCACAGCAGCGGCTAGGGCATGCGCACGGCGAGGGCACGGAAAAATCCGGCTGCCTGACGGCGTCAGGGAAGAAATGGCGGGCTCCTCCAGACTTAGCGAAATTTCGGACGGGAGCGCGCGTTATATACTGGGAAGATTATTACTGGCGGTTGTCCTAAGGAACCGCCAGTGTAAATATTTATACTAGCGGTTGTCCTCAGGAACCGCCAGTGTAAGGACAACCGCCAGTATAAATATTTTTAAATTTAATTTTTCAATAAAGAGTCTATATGTTAGGGTTTAGGGGTTAAGATTTTTTTAGGGTTTAGGGTTTAGCTAGGGTTTTAGGGTTTAGGGTTTACATAGGGGTTTAGGGTTATTGGAGAAATAAAAACATGTTAAAATAGAGAAATGTAAACATGTTAAAATAGAAAAATGTAAACATGTTAAAACGCATAAATGGTAGCATAGGATATATGTTGAAATAGAAATAGATTACATGACAAATGACAAATAGAATCTAGCTAGCTACTGTTCTTCCTTGTCCATCGGGGCACACCCATGGCAACGAACTTTGTGGGATGCTTCGCTCAACGTGTCTTATCTTCACTGGATGGTCTACAAAGAGAGACATGTCACTGAATTGGTTAAAATCATTCAGATCAGTTACACCATCAACTCTAGAGCTTGTTGCTTCCCAGGGAAAACTATATGCTTCGGCTTGTCGTAACTTCTCTTCTCATTTTTAGAAAGGATTTGTTCAGCATAGAAGACCTGTGCGGCATGGTTAGCAAGGATCCATGGGTCATCTTTGTAACCTACCTTACTTAGATCAAGAACTCTGAGCCCATAGTTGTCCACTATGACACGTTTGTCTTCAACCCATTGGCATCGAAACACAGGTATCTGAAATGTACCATAGTCTAGTTCCCATATGTCCTCAACGAAGCCAAAGTATGTACTAATCTCACCAGTCGCATCATCTATGGCCTCGCATCGAACACCACTGTTTTGTGCCATGCTCTTTTTGTCCTTGGACTTGGTACAAAATGTGAAGTCACTGATGTCGTAGGTTTGCCATGTCGTGACCTGGCATGATGGTCCACATGACAACTTCTTGATGGTTTGTTCCTCAAATGTTTCCCCATCTGGAATGTCCTGCTTGCTTAGCCATGCGATGAACCGACGCTTTTGTTCCTGCTTGACCCAATCGTCTGTGTGCCCACCATTATGTTGGCGAAGATCATTCATGTGATGCTCGATCAAAGGATCCATTATCGAGAGCTGATGCAGGATAAAAGATTTCCGTCCAGTCCTCCCACTTCCATGTAGCCTACCATCGTGTCGTGACGGGGGCAAACCTATTGCAATCTGGTCTTTTAGGACACTATTGCAGAATGGGCCACCAGAAACAATGGCCTCTTCGGTACAGTACCCTTCTATCATGGACGCCTCAGGACGAGCACGAATTGACACATAGCCATTCAGTACTGACATGAAATGCTCATAAGTCCACATCTCATGCAAATACATGGGCCCCAATGCCTCTATTTGCGGCACCAAGTGCGTCACAAGGTGAACCATTATATCAAATAATGATGGGGGAAACACATCTCAAACTGTGACAGAGTCTCCACCGTGAATTCTTGAAGTGACGGCAGCTCATCGCGGTCAATAACCTTCTGTGAGACCTTGTTGAAAAAGTAGCACAACCTGGTGATTGCCATCTTTAAGAACACCGGATTTATAGCCCTGATGGCAATAGGAAGGAAAGTTGTCAGCATGTCATGACAATCATGTGAGTTGTAATTGGTCAGTGCAAGGTCTTTTATTGACACAATACTCCTTATGCTAGAGCAGAATCTAGATGGAACTTTCAAATTTTTCCACCACACACACATTGCACGTTGCTCCTCTGTGTTGAGGTTGTAGCTTGCTGCCGGGAGGTGGTACTTCCCATTTTCTAGAAGAGTAGGGTACAGTTCCTTTTTTATGCCCAAATTTACCATGTCCATACGTGAGTTGAGTCCATCCTTAGTCTTGCTCTTTATGTCAAACAACGTGCCAAAGACGCTTTCAAAGACGTTCTTCTGAACGTGCATACCGTCGATCGCGTGTCGTATGTCTAACTCTTTCTAGTATGGCAAATACTTGAAGAAAATAGACATCTTCTTGAATGTAGCCCCTGGAGTTAGTTTCACATCCTTTCTTGGTTTTCCATCTTTTGTCTTCTTCCCAAAAACAAATTTGATGTTGCTGACTATTCTGAAAACTGTTTGACCATTACTGTTACCCGATGGAGCAGTAGAATGCAGTTCATCATTATTGTCGAAGTACTTATCCATCTTTCGCAAGCGATACCTGTGCCCTTTCGATAAGAACCGTCTGTGCCTCATGTACACTATCTTCTTTGATGCATCAAGGAACACGTAAGCGGTTCCATCTATGCAGATTACGCATTCAAGCTTTCCCTTGAACTGCCCTGATAATGTAAAGAGAGCAGGGTAATCTTTGATGGTCACAAAAATAATTGCATACAGTGTGAAAGTTTCTTGGCGGTACTCGTCCAATATTTCGACTCCTGTTTCCCACAATATTTTCATGTCCTGCATTAACGGCTCCAAAAATACATCTATGTCAACACCGGGTTGCTTAGGTCCAGAAATAAGAATGGTTAGCATAAGGTATTTATGCTTATGCATCAACCAAGGTGGAAGGTTGTAGATGGTGAGGATCACCGGCCATGTGCCGTGCTTGCTGCTGCTCTCGGCAAATGGATTCATTCCGTCCGTACTTAAAGCGAACCTAACATTTCGTGGCTCCTTAGCAAATTCTGCATGGTTGGCATTGAAATCTTGCCATTGCTTGCCATCGGCTAGATGTCGTAACTTTCCGTCGTTTTTGTGCTCATCTGAAGCATGCCAGCTCATAAGCTGGGCATCCTCAGCGTTTGCGAACAAACACCTCAATCGATTAATCATGGGAAGGTACCACATCACCAGAGCAGGAATTTTCTTCTACACATAGTAGTCTACTTCTTCTTTATCTTTCCTGGTGGGTTGGGTCTTTTGTTGGGTCTTCTTTCGCTTCTTCCCCGTACACACGGTGGTGGCACAATCTTCCTCTCGATAGTCTTTATTCGTCTTGTATCTACTTGCACCACAATTAGGACAACTATCCAAGTCTTTATATTCATCACCTCGATATAGCATACAATGGTTTCTACATGCGTGGATCTTTTCGACACCCATTGTAAGCGGACTGATTAGCTTCTTTGCATAGTATGTGTTAGCAGGAACTCTATTCTTCTTTGGAAGCATGTCTGCGAGAATACTCAAAAACGCATCGAAGCCAGCATCGCACAAACCATACCGGGCTTTTACCATCAATAACTTTAGCACTGACCGCAACGTCATGAAATCTTTCGTGCAACCCTTAGACTCATTGAAAAAAGACTCTTGTGCAGCCTTTCTCATTTCCTCCATACCTTTCATGAAGAAGATAGATGGATATAGATGACTACGCAATATTGCATCTAAGAAGTCTGCATCTTCCACAGCACTAACATTGGGTGGACCATCAGCATTAGGCACAACAGGTTCACTCTGAGGACAAGGTGTTTGTTTCTCGTGTATGAAATGACATCCGTCAGCAAGCATATCTGCACCATCGACACTGATGTTCACAGGAGTACCAGTTGTGTAAGCTGCAGAGCTACCCTCTCCATGCTTTGTCCAAATCAGGTAATTCTCCATAAATCTTCAGCACACGAGATGAGAAAATATTACTTTCATGTCATCAAATACGATAACATTCTTGCAGTCTATGCATGGACAATATATGTGCTTCATATTTGATCTCCAAGCATGAATCTTAGCGGCATCGATAAACCTCTGCACCTCAGGTATGTATGATGGATCAACTCGTGATAAATTGTACATCTAGAATGACCTCTCCATCATTAACTGTAAAAATATAATGAGTTTATTATGACCAATGCAAAATAAAAATAATTATTTATAGATATTATTTAATTAACGAATCTTTTTTCCAGCAACCTTGTTCGAAGAAATACAGATAAAAACCGTTCACTTGAGAATTTTTGAATTTGTAGACCTTTGGAACTTTATTTCACTAAAATTTAGAAGAATAATGTGTGTTAAGACTCATTCTCAGTGTCAAAGATTGAATATTTTGCAAATAATAAAGATAATTTATAATAAACAAAATAGCAAACTAATTAACAACCTATTAACATAATTAAAAAATAGAAGAATAATATGTTCTAACAAAGGATTGAATATAGACACCCAATTAAAAAATAGAAAAAACTAAAAAAAACTAGCTCTCCCTACATGAATACACAAGAGTACACACCATTCATGAAAAAAACTAATAAATCCTAAATTGAGAAGTAATTATGAAAAGGAAGAGAAGAGATACACTATCTAACCATCATAAACAACCTAATTTGAATAAATAAAGGCAATAACCTAGCAATCATTCTCTCTAACTCATGGCAAACCCTAGATCCAAAAAGTAGCTTAAATTGAGCAAAGTAGATTAAATAGAAGCAAAAGATACATAAACTAACCTTTCTTAGCAACCTCCTCCAAAGAAATGAAGAAGAAAACCTCCCCCCTTGTATTTTGGCAGATCCGGACCTCCATAAATGCTTCGAATGGCGACTGGCTGCGAGTAACTGTTCGGTCGGGGGAGAAGAAGGGGTATTTATAGCAGATTTCACACTGGCGGTTGGCCTAACGAACCGCCAGTGAAAATCTATTAACACTGGCGGTTTTCTTAAGCCAACCGCCAGTGAAAATAGTACCTTAACACTGGCGGTTGGCTTAGCTGAACCGCCAGTGTAAATGGTGTTTACACTGGCGGTTTTCTTAAGCCAACCGCCAGTGAAAATAGTACGTTAACACTGGCGGTTGGCTTAGCTCAACCGCCAGTGTAAATGGTGTTTACACTGGCGGTTCCCTTAAGCCAACCGCCAGTGTTAAGTTACGATTTTCACTGGCGGTTGGCTTAAGAAAACCGCCAGTGTTAATTAGTTTTCATTGGCGGTTCTTAACTCTGGCCCTCCATTTTATTTGCACTAGCGGCCGGTGAATGAAACCGCCAGTAAAAAAAATACCCGGCGCCACTGTAGAGCTCCTGTGTACTAGTGAAATTTAGTACAAATTTTCTCTACTAAATATCTCCCAATGATATTTCAACGTGCTATAATTAGTGGTATAATGTTTTACTACTGATGTGGTCACCGGGAATCATTACTTTGAGCTTGGGATTGAAACAGAGAAAGGGGGCTTTGATGAAAATGGAAACAAGGTGGAGCTGGACTTCGGGGAGAAGGATGATGCTGATGATGGTAAGGGTGGCGAGAAGGGTAATGAGGGTAAGGAGCCGGGGTAAGAGTTCCCTGCGCCTATGGAGGAGGACCCTGTTCATCTAAAGGATGCGAATGTGAATGCTGATCCACAGATTGATCAACATGGCTCTGTCCAAAATGTGTTAGCATTGGCAAATGAGATAGTTGATGTGGCTGTTGGGGAGGTGCTGTTGGAGTGTGCTGATTTGGTCATGAATGAGAAGGTGGACGTTACGCCGGTTGCTGAGCTGGGTGAGTGTAACTCTGATGAGGATTACGACCGCCTGGATTTGGCCGATGGCGGCGTGGATGGTGGGGAGTTGGTGCAGGAGGCGTTGCTGGGGGGCTCGGTGGCGCTGCAGGGGCTGCAGGCTGGGCATCTGAAGGGCGCCCAGCAATTGGTGCTGCTGGTGCCGAGTGCTCCCCCTGAGCAGCAAGTTGGTGTGCTGCTTGCTGCTGAGAATGAAGCAGCAGCATGTCTGTTGGAGTCCATGGCTGGCAGCGGGTCGGTAGCTGAGAAGCTGCGGGCGGCTACGGCAATTGAGGAGGTACGTGCTTCACCTAAAAGGGCGAGTCCGAGACTGGCCAAGCATGGTGACGAGGACTCCGTGAAGAGGGCTAAGAGAATGACGGCGTGGAAAAATCTTGACTTAATCGGAGGTACATCTGATAACCCGTCTTCCTTCTCTGTACCTACGAATGATGTTATTTCCAAGATAGGTAGTTTGGGGGTTTCGTTGGGGAACAGTTCACACGAGATACTAGATTCAGTATCTATTTTACATGATGATCAGATGACATGTTTTCCGGATTCCCGGCCTTTAGATGAAGGGTCCAGGGAGCCTGGTTGGTCTAGTGAAGCTGAAAATGATGACTCTGATTTTAATTTGATAGATTGCATTTGTGAGGATTTTTTTGATGATTTCTTGGACGGAGACAGCAATCACCTAAGTTGTGATTTTAAAGCTGTTTTCAAAAGGAATAAGGCCCGATCGTTGTCTAGAGCAAAGAGAAAGCTGAAGGTGAAGGCACTCATTAATCACAAAATTGTGTCGCAATGAAAGGAATATTCTCGAATAGCAGAGGTCTTAGTGACTTGGCTAAATACAGATTTCTTTCGAAATTATCAAGAGAGCAAAAGCTATACTTTATCGCTCTTCTTGAAACAGGGAAGAAAGACTTCTCTAAAACTGTCCTAGCAAATATTTGTGGCGGACAGGATTATTTGTGGCACTGGTCAAAACCTCACGGGTGATCGGGGGGCATTCTGCTTGGGGTGAATTTGGACACCTTTGACATAGGAAGCATCGATGAGGGTGATTTTTACGTCAAATTCAGGGTCCGAACCAAGACAGATGATTTTCGTTGGACATTGGTTGCAGTCTATGGGGCTGCTCAAGAGGAGTTTAAAGAAACCTTTCTAACTGAGTTGGTCCAATCTTGTACGAGAGAGTCGGATCCCATTATGGTGGGGGGTGATTTTAATATCATCAGGAGTTCCCAGGAAAAGAACAATGATAGATTTGATAAGAGATGGCCTTTTCTTCTTAATGCTATCATTGATAACCTTGACCTCTGAGAACTCGACTTATCAAACAGGAAATTTACGTGGGTGAATTCCAGAGAAAACCCGACTTATGAACGGCTGGATCGCATCCTCGTTAGCACGGAGTGGGAGACTAGAGTTCCTCTATCAACGGTGCAAAGGGAAATCTCGGACTACACCCCGCTACTTTTGGATACGGGGAGCAGTACGCCTAGTAATAAACAAGCTGATTTCAAATTTGAACTAGGTTGGCTACTGCGTGAGGGCTTCTATGAGTTGGTGCCGGAGGTATGGAGGGAAGCTGCTTGTGGCAGATCTGCTATGCAGAATTGGCAAAACAAGTTAAGAAGGCTTAGGCAGTTCTTACGAGGCTGGGCCAAAAATGTAAGTGGAAATTATAAAAAGGAAAAGGCTGAGCTGATAAAAAAGGCCGAGGACCTTGATCTGAAAGCTAAGTCTCAGCCACTCTCTAGGGGAGAAATTGAGTTCAAGCACTATTATAAAGATCGACTTACCTCGTTATTGAGTGAAGAGGAGGTTAAATGGTACCAACGAGCCAAAACAAAAAATCTAATGCAAGGTGACTGCAACACAAAGTACTTCCATCTAATGGCAAATGGAAAACATAGGAAAACTCGGATTTTTAGGCTTGATCAAGAGGAGGGAACGATAGTTGGGGATGATAATCTTAAGAAATTCATAACTAACTATTACAGGGGCCTCTTTGGGGAGCCTGATAGAAACAACTTTTCGTTGATTGAATCCGTTACGGTGATATTCCACAGGTGTCACAGACCGAGAATAACATACTAGATATGGAATTCTCGGAAAAAGAAATTAAGGAGGCAGTTTTCCAACTGAAACAAAATAAAGCCCCGGGGCCAGATGGGTTCCCGGCTGAGTTTTATCAAGTGTTTTGGGAGGTGATAAAGGGGGATTTTATGGCGCTCTTTGCAGATTTTCACAGGGTTAGCCTCCCACTTTTTAGCCTTACCTTTGGTATTATTACCCTGATACCAAAGCAGAAAGAAGCCACGCAGATTCAACAATTCCGTCCGATCTGTATGCTCAATGTGAGCTTCAAAATTTTTACGAAGGTGTTGACTAACCAAATTGCACTAGAATTTTTTTAAAATAATATTTTTTTATTGATTAATTGCAAATATAGTATTTGGAATTGAAAAATTACAAAAATAGCATCCTGTCGGCCATCCAGCGGCCGACAGGGGACCTGTCGGGCCTCCAGCAGTCAACAGGCTTACATGTCAGCTGCCAGGCAGCCGACAAACGTCAGCAGCAGCTGTCGGCGCCGACAGGAGGCCTGTCGGCTTCTGGCGGGCCGATAGGTCCAGTCGGCTTTCGGGCGGCCGATAGGCCTGTCGGCCTCCGGTTACTACCATGTGCTTTTCATTTTGATGTTTATTTTCACGTTTTTTTCAAATTCGTTATACGGTTCAATCCGAAAATTTAACTTACTCGCGTCTTTCAAGACTATTCTATAAATGAAGTGTGTTGCAAACTACGAGAAATAGAATTAAAACAACACATGTTCAATTTAAAAGAGTAACCCAGCGATACATGAAATGAGCGGTGCGTGGCATATGTGGTACTCTAGGTTGTACCAAACCTAATTCTAACATGCCTTAGGGAAAGTGAACACAACGGTGGTGTGACTCTGATAAGAGGCCACAGACTATTGTAAACATGCCTTAGAGAATTTGACTTGCTGGGTCTATTACATTGTTCTACTGGGTGCAGCGTGGTTGTTTGCCCTTATTGTCGCACCGTGAAGACGGTTCCGCTGCATCCCTCTTGTTCTTGAGTACTGCCTCTCGCGCTTTAAGCTCTTTCTCTTTACGCTTGATGATTGCTTCACGCAAGCTTAACTCCTCCCTCCTCCTGGCAAGATCTTCCTCCTTACCTTTGAGACGGATCTGATCTGCCTTGATCCGTCGCTCTTTGTCCTCCCTGATTTTGCGGTCAACCTCACGAGCCTCATTCATCCTCAGAAGATATTGAGCTTTGTCTTCAAGCTCCTTCGGACGCCTCTGTGGCCATGCGGGCATCTCCCGATCCACCCATTGGATCCACTTGCAAGGCTACATGAGTGGATGTAAATGATCAAATTGTGTATAGTTTACGAGAAACGAAAGAAGAAGTTGTTGATAGTACCATGAAGTCGTCATCCAGATCTGGGCACCCGAAGTACCTACACCCATAGTGTCGGTCCAACTCCATCCGCACGCACAACCTAGTGACAAACCCACAACGACACTTTGGCCGCTCATGCCACGATGGTAGCTGAGTTAGGTCAGATGTCCATGACGACATTGTAGTTGAATGAGGAGGGTTTGGCGAAGAAAATATATGGTATGCTAACTCGTCGGATGTCTTTAAATAGGGCAGGTATGGAGTGAAGGAGTAATTTCATAGACCCCAGCCTTTTCAAACTTAGTCCTTTATAGGCTATACACAAATAATTACGAGTAGCCTGTTCCTCACCTCAGAGTACACAGCGAGTAGCCTTTTCAGTGTATTGGCAAATCAAGAGTAGCCTGTTTAATCAGTCAGAATTAACAGCGACTAGCCTTTTCAGTGATTCAGAGGGCTTGGGAATAGGCTTTTCAGTGCATAGCCTTTTCAGTGAATGCGACTGCACAGTGAGTAGCCTTTTCAGTGACTTTGGCAGACCGAGAATCTAGCCTTTTCAGTGATTCAGAGGGCTTGCGAATAGGCTTTTTAGTGCATAGCCTTTTCAGCGAGTTGTCAATTTAATTCATGGCGTCTTCAGTGATTGCGACTACACAGTGAGTAGCCTTTTTAGTGACTTTGACAGACCGAGAATCTAGCCTTTTCAGAGTACTTCAAAGTGTTGTGCTCAATTAACCCTGCATTAATTCAGTTCTATTCAAACGCAATGTCACCCCTCGGCTGCCTCTATAAATATGGGACGGTGCTGGGGGAACATCACCAGCAATACAAGATGTCTAGACCAAAGAAATGGGGGTTTGGGGTTGGGAAGCTCAAGGGCACGGTGGAGAGCAAGGGCCCGCCAATAATGTGGGATAATGGGGGTAGTCTTGGTCCCGATGAGTTCAACGAACCCATCGACAGGTTTCCAGAAGAGAGCAAGAGTGATTATGGTCCACAAAGACCTCTGAGGGAGTATGTGAAGAAGGATAAATAAGTGTGGCCGAAGTGCAGGCATGGTGAGGACAGCCTTATGCAGATGTACACCGAGGGCAGGATACACGGGGGCCGGCGATTCTTCAAGTGTCCCTATGCATATGTAGTGTTTTATTGTCCCTTTTCAGTAATGTATTTCGCAACATAAACGAACGTTAACAAATCTATTCATCGCAGACCTCGTGGGCAGAAGACAATTGGGGGTTCACTAAGTGAGTGGACCCGCCACCTATTACCCCGCATTTGGAGTACATCTGGTACCTGCAGGACCACATCGGCTCACTCGGCCCAAGCTACAGCTCGAGCCACAACAAGGAGGAAGATGAGGAAGAAGGCAACAGTGGGGCCACATCGTAAGAGCCAAAATGCACAGACCCGTACTGCCGCTGCCCTCATCACAAGAATAGTGGTACTCCGCCAAAATCACCACCGCCACCACCTCCGCCAATGGGCGGTTACTATGGGGAAGGTGCCACAGCTCAATATGTGACAGCACTACTAGTAGGCTGTCCGATTGTCCATCTATGTGTGTGATGCATGTTTCAATTACCTAAGGCATGTTAGGTCTAGTGCAGAGAGTCTGAACCCTTGTTTTGTTCGGATTCTCACATGCCATTTCATGTATTCGTTGTATGTTTTAATTTGCAAAGGCATGTTAGGGTCCACACATGCCTTTTCATGTGTTGTGCTTGTTCGTATCATTTCGTAATAAGTTCGAGAAGAGAAGAAATGTCCGTAATTCGAGCGTACTGGAGCATTGCCTCCATTTAATGCAATGGAAAGCACAAATACGATTGGACAGAATACTAATGCATTAGTACGTAACATCCACGGAAACTTGTGATCATACATGCATGCGCCCTCAATCTGCACGACGCCCACGCTTAGGGCCCTGGCGACGAAGCTGCTCAGTAGGAAAAGTGAACTGCTGTGGAGGGTGACGCTGGCGTGGTGGCGGGGTCGGGTCTACAGGCTGAGACAGCTGCGTCGGCTGGGTCGGCAGTGGTGCACCAAAAAGCTGTGAGGGGTCGGCCTCATCTGGATGACTAGGCGGAGTACCGCCTATGTCAAAGCTCCCGAAGCTGCTAGCCCCCTCTGTGTACTCGCTGGCAGAAGGAAGTGTCCCTGCACAAACCAAAGTGTGGTCATGTCACGCATGCGGTGCACGTAATATACAAATGTATTAAATAAATGACCATCGAAGAAGTACCTAGGTGCGTGGGACGAGAACGTCGTACGGAGTCAGCTCTGGAGGCACGGGAGTACCTGCAGGCAGGCCCTGGTCGTCGAGCCCAACGACGTCGTCCGTGGTGTACCGGCACGATGCTCGACGTACGCCCACCAAGCATCGTTGCCCCAGTCGTCGAAGGGCGGCCACCAACTCGAGCCTTTCTGCACCCAGTTGTAAACCTCTGTGAGATTCGTGGTCATTATGCCATAACGTGCACCGTGCGTGTCATGTAACAAAGACCACTTCTCTCGGTCCTCCTCTTTAATCCATTCTGAGAAACAGGTTACTGACCTGCCCCCCTTACGTCGACTAGTCTTGCTTCTAGGCTCGCTTGGTAGTGGTGGAGGGCCCTGCGGCTCCTCCTCTGTTGCCACAACAGGTCGCCTGCACACATCTTTCATGTGGCTCCGGGTAAGCTCATCTAGTCATTCCCAGATGAAGTCAAAATTTCTTTTCTGGTTCTGCTTACATAGTCGCTTGAACAGGTCCTGCAGACGCTTGCTCTTGAACTGTTTATAAAAATTTACAGCTAAATGCCTCATGCACCAACGACTTTGTATATCAGGCCATTCAACCTCTGCATCCTCACCATTCTTCAGCTTCTACACCGCATTCAGTAAGCCTGCATTCCGATCATGCAACACACAAACATTCTCCCTTTTTTCCACCAAAGCTCGTTTGAGCCACTTAAGGAACCACAACCAACACCCGTTGTTCTCCAATTCAACCAAGCCAAAAGCAATGGGAACAACCTGACTGTTACCATCAACCCCAATAGCTGTTAGCAAAGTCCCTTTGTATTGCCCAGTCAGGAATGTACCATCCACGCATAGCACAGGCCGGCAATACTTGAAGCCCCGTCTCATGCGCCCGAAGTACCAAAAGGCTCTCTTAAGGACACGGTCTCCGTCGACGTTGATATAGTCCTCATAATCAATTACGGTGCCAGGGTTTCTAGCTTGTAGGGTTTGTAAGAGTGTTGGAAGGTGGTGATATAAATCCTTGTACGTTCCAAATCTCTTCTCCAAAGCTAACTGTCTTGCTCTCCAATTCATGTCGTAAGATATGTCATAGCCATATCTGCTTCGTATAGCCAGCATTATCCGGAAAGGAGAAATGCCAAGTTTTTCAACAATCTCCCCATGCATCTCATTTGCCACGAACTGTGCTGTCATGTTTCGATGCTTGGTCAGCGTCGCCTCCAGCAAATAACTATTTGGCTGCACAATAGTAGCTATGAAGTTGCTCTCCGTACGTGGCATATGACCATGAACACGCCAAGTGCACCCTAGGCTGACGCACTTAACGTCCCACGCCTTGCGGTTGGAAATGACAACCCTAAACTGCCTCTTATCACAATAAGCCCACCGCCTGACGGCGTGCTGTAGATGAACTTTATCATGAAACATCTGCCCCTGCATCACCTCCATCCTTGAATACTCCCACGCCGAGTGATGACTATCGTCCACCGTCATGGTATCTGGTGAGAAGTTAGTCTATTCCGCGGGGATGTCGGTCTCGTCTTCGAACCTCTTGCCAGCATGCTCATCCACAAATGCCAAGTGCTCTGCATTGTCAAGTTCCATCTGTTCTACGATTCTTTCATCATCCTCGCCCTCGTCAGCTTCCATGTTCATACTAAAACCTTGTTCTTCCGCATCCTCTGTCCAATGCTCAACCCCTCGAGAATTAGGTACCAAGGTCTGCTCAGCATTTGTTGCATATTATTGTTGTCCTGCATCCTCTGTCCCCAACTGAACATCGTCTGAATCGTGAACATAGGTCTGCTCTTCGTTTGTGGCCTCTAAGTCCTCTACTTCTCGAACTGTGCTGCTATTCTCTCCTTGCATGGCACCATCGATGAACTGAACAAGCATGATGTTGTTATAACCACGTTCCAAAGCCTTACTAACGAGAAACTTCCATTTGTTCGTATTGCTTGCCTCGTATAACTCCCATCTCCATTCATTGTCTCTTAACCTGGGCACCAACATACTAATCTTCAAACGTTGCTGCGACGATGGAAAACCAAACCATTCATACAACCAGGCTAATACTTGTCTCCGGCTGTGATCCAGCGGTGAGTTCAGTTGTGTATCAAAGAACTGGAACGGACTAAGGTCTACACCGCTATCCCCAGTTCTGATTTCACCCTTGCCATGGTAAATTTTGAAACGAACTAGATCGGATGACATTCCTGCTCCCATCGTTAAAATTACACTGTCAGTTGAATATTGCTATAACCCCTAAACCCTACAAAGAAATTAATTACAAAAACTAATACAAGTAGGAAAAAAATTCCTAACTCAAATAACCCTAAATCAAATAAACAAGTACTACTAAAGAAAATAAAAAATAATCCTAAAAATAAACTAATACTAACTGCATAAATAAACTAACACTAACTGCATAAATAAACTAACAGTAACTATTCCTAAAATTCCAATAAATAATCCTAATAAAGAAATTAATCTGAAAAACAAAATAAACTAACCCTAACTAACTAAATCAACTAACCTAACCCTAAATAAACAACTAAAGAAACTAACCTAACCCTAACTAACCCTAATAAAAAAAACTAAATAACCCTAGATCCATATACGGTTCAATAATGTACAACTAAAAGTTACCCTAATCGAATCTACAACTATAAATAACCCTAAACTAATCTACAACTAAAACAAAACCTAAACTAATGTACGACTAAAAATAACCCTAAACGAAACTACATCTCAAACTAACCCTATACTAATCTACCACTAAAACTAACTATAATTCTAAACTAATTTATAACTTCCTCAAATTCTAAACTAATTTAAAAATAATTACAACTTGCTCTAATTCTAAACTAATTTAAAACTTACTCTAATTCTAAACTAATTTAAAACTAACCCAAACTCTAAATCTAACTAAGTCTAACTAACCCTAAATAACTAATTTTATCTAAACTAAATAAATAAAGTAATTAAATTTGTAAAATATAAAAAAATAGAAAAATAACAAAAGAAAACTCACCGTCGGTGGCGAGCGACGACGGCGGTGGCGAGCCGTCCGTGGCCTCCGCGCCCGCGCGGGGACGGTGGAGGGCGGCGGCGGGGGTCCCTCCACCGGATCCGGCTGCTGGGGGCGGCGGACGGCGGCCGGAGCGGCGGGACAGCGGCGGCGAGCGCGCGGTGAGAGAGAGAGAGCGCGCGAGCGAGCGGCGTCGGGAGGAAGGAGACAGCCGCGGTAGATATAGGGACCTGTCGGCTCCTCGGCGGCCGACCGGCCCCTATCGGGTCACGAGGGGCCGACAGGCCTATCGGCCCGACAGGCCCGACAATTTTGGCTCGGCCCGTTTGCGTGGCGAACTAGTCGGCCGTGGAGCCGCCGATACGGTCCTGTCGGCTCCTCAACGGCCGACAGGTCCCTAATTGGCTTTCCAGTGGCCGACAGGGTGCTATTTTTATAAGTTTTTTATTCCAAGTACTAGATTTGCAATTAATCAATAAAAAAATATTATTTAAAAAAATTCATTGCACTAGTGGCTTAAAGGGTTATTCAACCATCGCAATCGGCATTCATGAAACGAAGGAATATTTTGGAAGGGGTGGTCATTCTGCATGAAACTATCCACGAGATGCATCGTAAGAAGCTAGATGGGGTTATTTTAAAGCTAGACTTTGAAAAAGCTTACGATAAAGTTAAATGGTCCTTGTTGCAGCAAACTTTGAGAATGAAAAGTTTCTCGACAAAATGGTATAGCTGGATTGATCAGATAGTTAAAGGGGGGAGTGTAGGGGTTAAAATTAACGAGGAGGTTAGTCATTTTTTCCAAACTAAACGAGGGTTAAGACAAGGTGACCCCCTATCGCCCATTTTATTTAACCTTGTTGCCGATATGTTGGCGACTCTAATATCGAGGGCAAAGGCCAATGGGTGTTTCCAAGGGGTGGTCCCACACTTGGTGGACGATGGTTTGTCTATTCTGCAATATGCGGATGACACCATCCTTTTCATGGAGCATAACACGTTACAGGCCAGAGAACTCAAGTTGGTCCTCAATACATTTGAACGATTGTTGGGGTTAAAAATCAATTTCCATAAAAGCGAGTTGTTTTGCTATGGAAAAGCAAAGGATTGTGAACGGGAATATGAGCAGGTATTTGGGTGTAAGTTGGGTGCTCTACCCTTTAGGTATCTTGGTATACCCATGCACCATAGGAAATTATCGAATAAAGATTGGGTGTGCATTGAAGAGAAATTTCAGAAAAAACTGAGTAGCTGGAAAGGAAAGCTGCTCTCCTATGGAGGCAGACTAGTGCTTATTAATTTGGTCCTTTCTAGTCTGGCGCTCTTCATGTTATCCTTTTTTGAATTTCCTAGAGGGGTCCTGAAGAGAATCGATTACTATCGGTCGCGATTCTTTTGGCAGAGTGATGACCAAAAAAAGAAATATCGCCTCGCAAATGGAACATTCTATGCACACCAAGGGATTACGGAGGATTAGGTATTATAAACCTCAACATTCAGAACAAATGCTTACTAAGTAAGTTGTTATTTAAGCTTATCAATGAGCAAGGTTTATGGCAAAATATTCTTAGAAGGAAATACCTATCCTCTAAGAGTTTATCTCAGATTAAGCATAGACTTGGAGATTCTCACTTCTGGACGGGCCTTCTGAAGGTGAAAGAATCATTCTTAGCTGGAGGGTCATTCAAGGTGCAGAATGGAAAAGAAATCAGGTTTTGGGAAGATGTATGGGTGGGTGATACTCCACTCAGGGATGCTTATCCCAACCTGTACAGACTGGTAATGAAGAAGGACGATACGGTGGCTAACATCCTAAGGACGATACCACTAAATGTTTCCTTCAGAAGAGGACTGGTCAATGGTAACCTGGAATCATGGATCGATCTGGTTTCTAAGGTAGCACCGATTTGTCTGACGAACAGTAAAGATGGCTTTCACTGGAGTGCTAGTCAGAAAGGAAATTTTTTGGTAGGATCCATGTATAATTTTATGATTAGTCGCGACATACTACCCAAAACAAATGAGTTGTGGAAGCTAAAGATTCCTTTGAAAATAAAAATTTTCCTCTGGTTCCTAAAAAAGGGGGTAACGCTCACAAAGGATAACTTAGCTAAACAGAATTGGCAAGGAGATGTTCGATGTTGTTTCTGCAATAAGGTAGAAACCATCCGGCACCTCTTTTTGATTGCTACTTTGCTCGTTTCATTTGGAACACAGTCTATATCACATTTGGAATTGAACCACCTTCTAGTATCCCAGATTTGTTCGGTCCATGGCTAATTGGTGCAGGTACCAAGGTCAAAAACCGAATTTTGCTAGGAGCAGCAGCTATCTGCTGGTGTTTATGGTTGAATAGAAATGATGTGGTTTTTAATAAAGCTAAGTCTAATACTGAATGCTTCTCAGAATTGGTTGCAAAAAGTTGGAAGTTTTCGTAATGAAGGCCTTTGCAAAATTTGGGTGGAGCTTACGGAATCGACTTGTAGTCTAATTTGCTAGTGTTTGTCTGTCTGAGGCAGTCTACTTTTGTTTCTCTAGACTTGTAGTCGTTTGGTGTTTTGCCTTTTGGCAGTGTACTGTGCTGTTTGTATCGTGGCTGTGTACCATCCCGGATGGTAGAGGCCGGAACCTTGTTCCCTTATCTTAAAAAGTAAAAATAGTAGGAGAAATTCACCACTTTAGTAGTGTATATCATCAATGCATTAATAATGTTTCGACGGTAATCAGCATATTATGATGATTCTAAATTAATAGACACGGATCTATATGCCAGACGATAACCAAGACAGTTTTATTAGCAGTGAGTATTACAATGGTCATTTACTTATTTAGGAGTATACCAAGAGGAGAAACTCTTTTATTGGCTTATATAAATTCTCTACATCCATACATTAAGATGAAATGTTTAAGGCCAGGTGGGAGAGCCGAATGCTTATCTGATCTTAGAACGAAATTATAAGTTACAGGGTATGTTAAGCAATGGTAGTAACGAGATTTCTTTTGGCTTACAAGAAGACAGCAGTAGACTCTGATTATTGAAATGAAAAAGGCCCTACAAAAAGAAAGTTAAAAGGTTCTCGGCATGTAATAAATTTTCTTTGTGGCGCGAAAGTACTAGTAAATCTCATATTGCTCCAACTGCATCTAGCTAGATCCCGTCCCACAGACCTAAATTTCTCCGAACCTCCACCATGAAATAATATTTAATTTCAGATAATCTTCAATTTGCTGACGCTCCTTTACGTATGAGTTGACCACCCCATGTTGTTACGAGGAGTATCTAGAAAACGTAGCAGCACCTACACACACACAGCATCAACATAGCATGGGCCCCCTACCGCTGCAATATGTGCACTGCCGTCTCTTGCCTTCAAACACATAATATTTCATCATATGGGCCCCAACTCGCCCACAAGAGTTGCTGCTGAATTCCGTGATCATATTATATATCAGAATGTAGGGCAGTAACGTTACGTTTGACGTTAGCTCAATTATTGGTTGGTTGGTTGCTGAATCACAGGGGAGTTGTACATCATTTTGTTGTTGCATACTGGCCAGGAGGGTGATGAGTCAGCATAAACTATAATCCTACTCACTGCATCTTAATAGTTGTAGTACAATACAAATATATAATGTAGGAGATTGAATGAGCTTGAAATGACAGAGACTATCCAGGTCCTGTCTATTTATCAAAAAGAAATGCTAATTTCGACCGATGCTAATTTGTTATGAGAGGACAAGTGAACATGGCTCCATTTGCATTGGCCCCCGGCGAATTAATTAAAGATGCAATTTCTTCGTGCGCCGTGTTGCTCATTTTCCAGTGAGCTCTAGATAGACTCGCCTGCTGCAAAGCGGCAAAGTGCTGGCGATAGCGCAAATATAATCTGGCTCCTTCTAAGTTAAACATCACGCAGAGGACGCTCATGAACAAGCGCGCGTGTTCTCGACAGAACGAATGTACATAGCATGGCTGTTTAATTAAAGCCAAACTGCATTTAGTGGGGCCATGAATCCACTGATTAATTAGGAACTTAGGAGAAGGTTTAAGTTTAGCGCACTAGCTCTTTTTGCTAATCAAAGAAGTACCAACTGAGGCCAAGTTTAATTTACTCGTTGGTTCGTATACTCTTTTTTTCGACTTTACTTTTGTCATCACCTTTTTTTCACTTTTTTATACAGTGTCAGACTCCAGATACAACTTGTACACAATAGACTCTTATAAAATCTAGATAAGGATCGATCGAATGGCTGGTTGCATCGAATATTTTCATATATATATATATATATATATATATATATATATATATATATATATATATATATATATATATATATATCAGTGTTTTTTCCATGTTTGTTAATTACCAAGCACGTTTTTTTCTGTAATTTTTGTAACAACACCCGACCCACGAAATTACCTCTCTGTTGTAAGAGCTATGTTGTTGGTAATTCATGCTAAGTGCTGTCAAAAATGCTGGAACTTCTAGACATGGCAGAAACTTCAACCTCAGGTATCGGTCAACTGTAGACTGCAGTGATAGATTATGAGAGCCTTAAAGAATTTATCTTCGTACGATAAGTTAACAATGATCTAGAAGGTTAGCCCAAATAAAATGCACACAGTACAAACGTTATACAAAATTATACCAAAATATAATAAAATAAATATGTATAGATTAGACGAAAGGCCAAAGAAAGGTGAGGATTTTGTACGTGAACTCATGGGCCGTGCCCACACTGGACTGGACGTGCATGGTGTACTGCGTCTGGGCCACTGGGCCGATAAAGTCCCTTGCGATTTCTTTGCTTCTTTAAACTCGCACTCCCTACCGGCCCACTATTTATCAGCCTCGTAGGCTTACCAATCAATCGGTAGTCGGTACAGATTAATCTGCTGGGCTCGTGTTCACCGTTCATAGCCACAGCCACAGCCCACGTGACAGTAACCATGCAAGCGGTAAATTGGTCATGTGCAAGCATGGCGATAAATGAAAGCTGATTAAGCTAAATTCCTCCAAAAAAATGTTTTTTAGACCGGTTGAAACTTATAATCCTGTGAACCTAATTGGCTCCAAATTTCTTTTCATCGTCCCTAAAAATTATTAAAGGTTAATTACATGCAAATTTGTAGCCCTAATATCATGATCCTGTCGGCGAATATCGTGTCTGTAGTGCTGTGCTGATTTTAAGTTCCGCACCTGTGCGAAACTTCCACCACCCAAGTTCTGCAATGCGGCACACTTAGTTGAGCCATTTGTTTTGGGCCAGGTGTCAACCTTCCGCTGGTCGCCACTCACATTGTTGATTAATAATACAAATATAAATTTAGAATCATAATAATACCATATCATTCTAAAGTACATAAACATATATAATCATATTCGAAGGTATATATATATATATATATATATATATATATATATATATATATATGGAAATTATTTTCTATTTCTAGGGAGTATTTTCAGATTTAGGATATATATGACCGAATGAAGTGTATGTGTATGAAATATATATATGATGGAATAAAAACATGTCTCTCAGCCTTTACACCAACAACACTTGTAGATGGATGTGACCCATACTTATGTAGTATTACAGTAGTTACATTCATATAGCACGAAGCTTATAATAATGCTTAAAGGGCAAATTACTAAAACAACCCTTCCAATTAACATATTATGTTGCTAAATTTTCATCTATGGTTGACGATCGAAGATCTCCATACCAACAGACTTCGGCGTTAGCTGGCTTCTTATTGTTCTTGCATTCACAAACGTCCTTACCCCCTTCATTTTCTCAATCTTAGAGTTTGTGGTGGGTCCTACCGTTGGCACACTTCACCCTAGGCTTTGCATCGACGTGTACTTTCTACTTTGGCTCCCTTCACGTAGTGATGGTGATGGTGATGGTGATGGTGATGGATCTCTCTCGCCTTCTTTTCATTTGCTGCACCACTGGTGTGCTTATCCCCCGACCTTAGCATTCTTCGTACCGCACCTCAGATGCTTCTCGTTTGCAATTGGCCTATGCTCTCTGTGCTTGTCCCCCAACTTGTCATTCTTGATAGCAGACCTATTATTGGTGAGTTTTGCTGAAACAGAAGCCCTAACTATCATCAGTAATCTAAATTTTGATCATGTATACTTTAGCTTGCAGACGGTAGATTATTGCAACTTTCTTCAGTTTGCAATTTGAAACAATTTGCAAGCTAGTACTACACTTGGTAAAACGACTACTACGGAAAAAAAAAAAGGCCCATCAAGCCCACACACTAGCCAGCATTTCTAGTAGTATATTCATATTTGTGCACGTTACCTAGTAAAATTCAGCTTTGCATACGAAGGCAGCCATCGCGGCAGCGGCGGCAGGAGATCGTGTAGGATGACGCTGGTCCGGTTTAATTTAACGCAGAAGTGGAGCTACGTACTCATAGGCCACCACAGAGGAAACAAACATGCCCCTATTTTATAGATGGTTTAATTAATATTTGCGCTAGCTTTTAATTTAGAAAGGGAGCACTAAAGTAATAACTTTCACAACATCTTTGTAGGAATAATTCTGATAAAATACTCTATGTTTGGATCAGAGGGAGTAAGTTTCAGCATGATGAAGATGATATATTTGGGGGGGTGGGGGTGGGGGAGGTAAGGGAGAGAGAGAGAGAGGTATGAATCTATCCATCCACCGAGAGTAGGCAATGAATCTTTACGTGGAGTATTATTTGACATCCTGCTTGTCTTATTTTTTCTTTTTTCAGATATTTTTCACTCACAATAAATCAGCATTATCTGAAATCAGCGATTCTTTTTTAGACAAACGAATAGGGCCAGTAGGACAGATAGGGGGGAGATCGATCATTCGATCTAGCTAGGAGAAGGGAAGCAAGGTTAATTTCTTTACCAGATGCGGACGAAGTGATGATCTGCACAACAGTTAGTGCTGTTCGATTCATCTTTCTCTGGTCGTGGCAGTGGCAGTGGCATGAACATTTGTGTGCCATGGCGTGAGAGAACCTGAGAGCTTAAGGAATAATAATACCTAGGGATATGGCTGCAGTCGTCAGTCCAAGGATGGGTGATGTATATAAGCACAAGCAGAGCTTGCTTGCATTGCAGAGGTCCTAGTTGTGAAGGTGGGAACTTGTCGGGAAGGTTCCGCGGGTAACTGCACCCCAAGAAAAACGAGCCCAGCCTCGGCCTGCTAATATCTATTTTTGTAATTCATTCAGGTCAACATTTCCTAGCTACGTCCTTATTGTTTCAGTATTTCGTTCCATTTTTCCCTCTTTCATGATACACACCACTGACGTACCTTTCTTGTAGACCGACGACGCTTATTGTAGGTCAAGTCGTTTAACTTTTTAAGTATATAACTTTGCTATATACCTATATTTAGATATAGTGGAATTTATGTGTATAAAGAGACAGAATGACTTATAATTTAGAACAGAATGGCTAATTAGAGATTTATAGATAAAAAACTACTTCCCCCTCCCCTCCAGTTTTGACAGTCTAGAGTTAATTTTTGATACTCCTTCCGTTCCAAAATAGATGTCATTCTCGCTTTCCGACAAGTCAGCCTTTTCAACTTTGATTAATTTTATATTAAAATGTATTCATATCGAACGTACACAACTAGTATCATTGGAAAGATCTTTAAATCTAGTTTTTTTAACAAATTTATTTGGAAATAAAAAAATTGCACATATTTTCTATAAATCTAGTTAAAGTTGAGAAAAGTTTAACCCGCACGCTTCCCATAGCGTCATCTAATATGGGACAGGAGGGAGTAATAATTAGAGCGACTCTAGAAGCCTTTCTATATATCCTTCATAGAAATAAAATTTTGATGAAAAAATATTCTCCAAGACTCTCTCAAATTGAATCTTCAAATATTGCTATCCTATATTAATAGGCCCTAATTCAACGGATGCAGCACGCACACGGGATGTTTGGAAGCTAGCGTCTGATGTTGAGTTCACGATGAGCCCCAACATCGCTTGATGACGTGTGTGTACCACGGAGTCCACAATTGACGTGTGCTTCGTGGGAACTTTGGGTCCATTTTTCCTACAAAGATGCTTAAGCTAGCACCGTCCAAGATTCTTGCTGATTGTTGCCTGGCCAACACGACATACGCTGAGACAACTCTTGGCGACCCAAGAGGAAAGCAGTGACGGCACAAAACAATAGGGGAGAAGGCAAAAGCGATTGCAAATAGATTGACAGAATAGCGTATAATTTAGAACAGAATGGCTTTTGCCAGTATTTTTGTCTTTTTTTTCCCTTTAGCTAGACTGCCTGCTTTTGCAAAGGCTAGAATCGGGCTTTAAGTTATTGTATCAACTCATGCAATAATCTTAAATTAATAAATTATTTTAAAAACATCATAAAAGGTTATTTTGCCGACCTAGAAAGGTCCTGATTTACACACATATCCTTGTATTACACCAGGACTTCGACATCATGCACACGCACTTTTCCACCGTCCTATCCTACCGCTTCACTTGCTTGCATTTTCTACGAAACCATACTGGAACCTCATAGCTCCACGTTTGCACGCAATTCACCGGAAACAATACCAACCGCGACGAACAAAGAGCATCATACAAAAGAAGAATGTGACTGCAAGTTGAACAAAGAGCATCATACGAAGCCCAGAATTTTTTGGGTCCCACATCTTATTCGTGGCATTACTCGCGGTGTGGGCATCAGACTATCATCATTTCTAGATCCACTGAGGAAGCACAAATTAAAGAAACACCATGCACAAACAGGATGAATAACAGCCTGTGGAGAAATACGTCCAGCTGAGCATGAAAGTACCAACTAATTCTTATTTTATTAAACAGGCACCGGTGCAACACCGCTACAAGTTTTTCTGACTTTTACTAGAAACTGGCACCATAGGTTGCAGTGTGGGAAGCGGTGCCCAAATCTTTTTTTCTCCTTTTCTAGCTTCACTCACTAGCAACAGGAGTTTATTACTGGCAGTTGTATACGTATTTCTAACTGACGTTTTAGCGAACTGCCAATGCTAAGCGTCCGGCCGACGGAGACCAAGTCGCAAGTCGTGGCATTTTTATCACGAAAATCGTGCGCCACGCGGCCGACAGGATTCGAACCCATGACCTCAGCCTCGCGCAGAGCCTTCCCAACCACTGCACCACACTATCACATGCGTCTTAGTTGAATTAGGTTCGTCATATTGTTACAAACCGATAGAAAATTGACTGTTTGAGGCTCTAAGCGAAGTCAAATGAAAAAGTTCTCAACTACAAAGTTGCATAACTTTTGAAGATCTAAAACTTTTATATTGGAATTTTCTCCATCCGAGGTCGTTTATAAAATTTGAATTCAATTCAAATGTATTTTTCGCTGGCAAGATGATTTCAAACGAAAAAAATTGCTAATTACAGAGTTTCATAACTTTTCGAGATCTACAACTTTTATTTAGACCGTGTTTTCATACGAGGTCATTTCAAAAACTCAAAAATTAAATTTAAGATGATTTCTAGTGGCGGGTCTCTTAAGGAACCGTCACTAAAAATGAGCTATTTTTAGTGGCGGGTCACTTAAGGAACCGTCACTAAAAATCGATTTATAGTGGCGGTTTTCTTAAGGAACTGCCTGTAAAAATGGCTTTGATTTCTAGTGGCGGACGTCAAGCGAAACCACCAGTAAAAAAAATGTATGGCGCCACTGTAGAGCTCCTGTGTACTAGTGACTTAGGGCACACACTGCGGATTGCTTAGTGGAAATACTAAAATGCGAGCATGCATTTCCGAGGATCATATCCCAATCACAAGTGGTAAGGACACTTACAATACAGACTCTAATATAGAGCCTAAGTCTATTTATTACCCTTATATTTATAGTTTTTTTGCTGATGTGGCAGTATATTTATTTATTAAAGAGAGAGGAAGAAAAAAAGCAAGACTTTAGTTCTTATTTAGACATCAGGTCTTGGATAGACTCTATGGATTTTGCCTCTTTAGTATAGAAGGTATAGATATAAATATAGATATAGAAAGGTGAGATACTCTTGAAGATGTCTTTTTTTTCTCTCCATCATATTTTAAAGAGGAGTAAAATGCACTCTGAGTCCTCAAACTTTTATGGTGTTCCCATCCAGGTCCTTAAACTAAAAAATCGACTATCTAGATCCTTGATCTATTGCGAGTGCGCACCTAAGGTCCAAAGCCTGCCACATCACCTGTCCTCATTTGACGTGGCCATGCCACAGTGGCAGCAGGTCCTGACAACTTCTAAAGGACCCCCCTGTCCCCTTCCTCTTTCTCACTTGCAAGCCCATCGGCATGCAGAGCTGCTGTATACGTGCGTCTCCATGGCAGCGCGCCTATGCCTTGTTGCCCAGTGCTTCTATGGCGTGTGTGCTACACCTTACCGTGTAGGCGCTCGTTGTCGCGCTGTGTTGTGCATGGAGCTCGTGACCCCTCGGGGATGCCACACCTGGCCGTCGGCTGCTCGGATCGACGCAACGTGGTGTACTACGTCCGTGCTCTGGGCCGTGGCACCGTGCCACTGATGGATGGGCACGTTCACACGATGACATGCACGGCGGGATATGGCGGCGCAACAAGTGCGCCGCTCCTCCGCGATGCTGAACTGCACCACGGCAGCACTCCATCTTCTTGCTCGGGTATGTGCAAGGACTGGGAGCGAGAAAGAAAAAAAGGGTTGGGGAAGATGGTGCTGACATGGTTGCTTTGGACTTCTGGTGCATGATCACGGTAGATCAAGGACCTAGATAGTCGATTTTATAGTTAGAGGACCCAAATAGGAATGCTACAAAAGTTTAAGGACGTAGCATGCATTTTACTCTTTAAAGAGTTAGCAAAACACCGTATTTAAAAAAGAAAATTTACCAAACTATTAGAGACTAGCAAAACCCGTGCATTGCAACGGAACAAAAAAAAACATTCTAAAAAAGAAAAAGCTATGTATCTTTTCCCATCTATAATAATTTTATAAAGGTATAGCTTATCACCATATCATTAAATATAAACTAATGTTGACAGCAATAGAAAAATGTTTTTAAAAAAATTATTAATTTCTATTACTTTCCTTCGGATCCATATATGGCGTACTTTTTTTATGATATGACTAACCAGGATTAGGTATCGACCATCGTAAATAATCCAACACAGAGTTAAAACACAATCCTAAATAATATGATTTCCCCCTAATTTTCCTGCTCATAGATCTCCTGCAGGAGAGCATAAACCGGCACTATTGTGGTGTGATTCACTTGATTACATGTGTACAGACCTCATAATCCAAAATGCAGGGAATGTGTGGAAGATTAATTTTATAATAATATTTTTTTTCCAATCATAGCTGCACACGGAACCAATAGGTAGCCCAAGAAAGGAACAAATGCAGGTATAGAAAGAAGACGAACGACCAAGAAAGAAATCCAGGAACCATGCAAATCACCAGAAAATAAATCAAAATCAGGTGTGGGAGAACGCACCTACTCAGATCATCCACCAGCTGCGAGCTGCCGTGATGGAGCGTGTCTCTTAGTTTCACCACTCCAAAAATTACAGAGCACGATAGATCATTCGACGTGGATTCCTTCTTGGGCCGGCACTGCATGCATTGGTCGTCAGTTAAGTTAGGCCCAGCCCAAATAGATTAACACTTCCGGCCCAAGTGGTTGGTTCATCAATCGGGCAGCAGCGGGCCGATCCACCTAAGATCCCGTTGTTCGACGACTCCGGCTCCTCTATTTAAACAGACGCAACACAACTCACTAACCCTAACCTAAACCACCATTCCATTCCCCTCCTCAGCCCCCGTCGCCGTCAGCTGCTTACAAGTAACTATCCCGCCGATCCAGTTCCAGATTCTGCACCCGGCGTCGTGGGCATGCATGTCCCGCCGCGAGAGCGAGCGAGCGACGCCCGCGACCCATGCTTCCGGAGCTGGCCTGCCGTGGGAAGCAATTCGTCGAACAGCTGCAGCGCGAGAGTTTGTCAGGCCTCCCAGCCTCAAACATGCGCATGCCGAGCTGTTTGGCGAATTGCTTTACCCATGCCAGGCCCTGCCTCGGTTATACCGTCTTCAACCAGCTAGCTAGCTGTATTCACAAGCTAATTTACTGACCATCTTCTTGTGACATGTAATTTTGTTTGAGTGGTTATATCTACTCCTCTGCTCTATCCGATTTTTGTTTCAAGAAACTAGATGCTGTCCTGTTAGTGTGCACTTGAGCGTCAAATTCATTATTACCAGGTAAAGATATCCGTGTTCAGTGTCCCCGTTCACTATTTTAGTCATTTGCAAGGTTTTTATTATCGGAAATAAAAATTTATCGGAGGTTATAGATAAATAAGATAAGAAGGATATATCGGAAATATCGGGACCAAATTCAAAAAAAATTCAAATTATGCGGCAGCGGCACATACTGGTCGGATTTGCTCACTTTGTACTGCTATTGCCTGCGCTAGCACATGCCTGTTGCTGTTCCTTGTTTTCCTAATGTTTTTTATTTTCAATTCATTCCTCGTTGATGTGACTGGAAGTTTGTAGCTTTCATGGAAGTAATATTATGAGGCTGTTAGGGACCTAAACAGGTATTCCGTGTTTATTATAATAGCAGTTACAATATCATCATGTTCTGGTGTTCTTGACTTCCAGCACGATGATTGTGTGTATGTCAAATAGTTTGAAGGCATAGCCACTAGAAGGCGGTTAGCTGCTCCAGTTCTAAACCGAACATGGACAATCAAAACATATTTCTAGTGTGCAGATTTCTCTGCTGGTTTATTGAGCCTGTGTGACAGAACCGGCTAAATCACTGGGCCCACGTGCACCATCATCGTCCCTAAGGACCTCTGGTTACTGTGCACGAGTTCCCTTTGACCTAGGTAGCCTGCCGGATTTCCACGGAAACCCTAAGTTCTCCGAGGATCTCATTGTAAAGACCTTTCAAGTATTACAATAGTTTACATAAATGTTTTGAATTAGAGTACAAGATGCGGAAGTATTACATAATCATAGATTTACAAAAATAAATTTACATTATCCCGAACCAGAGTGTCGTAGTGGAGTAGCAGTATACAACTTGACACCGTGCCCAAGGGTTATATCTCATACACATTTTTATCCATGTACGATCCGTCAACCGGCACGGTCCCACGTAGAACTGTACATTTAGCTCACCTGCAACAGGGGTTCACAAACCCTGAGTACTGGGGTACTCCACAAGACTTACCCGACTAAAGAAATTGGGGAGAAGACTCAAGAATGCAAGGCTGAGGGGAGTTAAGGTACGGCCTGAGCAAGAGTCAAAGAGTTCTGCAGAAAAACATTACTATCTTATTTCAATATTGTAACTCAATATTATTTTAATCGGATCCATAATTCCAATTTCATTCTCATATATCAACATATTTTCAAATTCTTAATCATTCTCAAAACACCTAGTTCTGAACCACTTTTCGGGGCAGGGCAGTGGATGAAGTCTCCATTGATCGAAGGAGCAACGACGATTCGAATCGATTAGTATCCAGCTGGGGATCCCTATCCACACTGTATATGTAGCACTTAAGCTTGGATATACCAACCCCGCCTATCACGGCTTTTCTACCCCTGAATCGGTCCTACGCCACCTAAGAGCACAGTACTCCTCTCGTCTCCAGGCACGCCGGCCACGAGGGTACACGCTACTCTCGCCATCTCTCCACTCCCAGTGCGTGGTTGTCGGTTCAAGCAGCAAGCCTACAACGAACGGTCCTTAATTCTTTTCCGTCGGTGACCATGCATTAGGACTCTAACCCAAATACACAGTTACCCAACGGTTTCCAAATCCATGCCTGTCGGATGATAAGACATGGGAAACGCGGCCCCACGTGCACATCACCCGAGCGAAATATTTCTTTTTTTTATCAACCGGTTCCAAACTATTCCGATGGCGACAATACATTGGGACTCTAACCTAAGTGCAAGTCGACCAATGGATAATAAGTTCTTCACCAATCCTCATATTTCGTTCTCAATATATAATCACAGCACAGAAAATAGCATTTTATGTAAACCTAAAATTATTTTAGTAGGGTTATCAATCATTAATGATATATAAAGGTTACATAATTTATTAATAGTAATTCTCCATTACAAGTTAATAATGAACTTAGACAACAAGTAAAGTGCCAAGGGTCACTTTGGGTTAGTGACCCAGGGTCAATATTCAATTTCAAAAATCACATAAAACCCTAATGTATTAAGGGTTTTCTATTTCTTTTTTTAATCAGTAATTATGCATATATATTATGAAACAATTCAACTTCTTCCAAATGAGCTACAAATTTTTGTGGAGGTAGCCAACAGTACAAAACATTGACAAAACAATTTTTATGATTTTTGAATTAATAATTTAACCAACAAAATCCTAGAAGTGTCATTTTCTAATTAAAAGGGTATTTTTTTTGTTCATAAAGAATGTACCCAAAACATGCATTTCATATTTTTCTAATATTCTGTATACTACTGGGAAGCTACACAATTAATTTCATAATTTTTTGAGTAGTACACAGTTCTTCACAAAAATAACAAACTCAATACTATTTATTGATCCGAAAATGGAAAAATCACTTAAGCAGACCAACCAGAGCTACTGGGCCAGCCATTCGCGGCCCAGCACTCCTCCTCAGCGCGCCCTTGCAAACTAGACCGGCCCAGCAGGGCTCAGCTCGCGCGGTTCGCTCTCCAGCCAGCTCTGGCCAGCCAGAGGACTGCAGCCATGGCCGCCGGCCGGCCAGGCCAGCCCCGGCCAAGGCCGCGGGCGTCCGGCAGTGGCCAAGGAGGCCGCAGCGGGTTGATAAACTCCCCAAGACGCGACAAATCTAATGGTATATTTGGTTTGGCGAAACTGTGACCATAGCGCGCGCAGTCGCGTTCATGGCGGATCAGAGGCGGTCTGCTCGCCGGCGAGCAGCATTCCGGCGGCGAGGTGCAAAAAGGCTTGGGGCTAGGGTACGGGGAAAGTCTAGGAGACTCACTGCGGGATTCTGGAAGAGTCGGGTGGCGCAACAGTGGCTCGGAGATGTCTCGTTGGCGTTGACAGCGTCCATGGCGGCGCGCTCCGGTGGTGGGGTTGTCGTTTCGAGGCATCCTGAGCAATAGAGATGAAACGGATGATTTGGTGATGATCACCACGTTTCTACGGGGTGGAAACAAGAGGCGGGCGGCTAAGAATCGCACCGGAATGATCTGGCCGCGGTGAGACTGAGCGCGGCGGCGCTCCCGCCGTCCGCGAGGAAGAAAGGGTGACGACGAAGCTCTAGCTGATGCTAGGATGTAGCAAATGGCTCGGTGGATGCGCAATAGAGTGAGGAGTCTAGCAGCACGACCAATTTGGACAATGGTGGAGCAAAATTGGCAAATTTTGGCCGGGAACCGAGAGGTGCTCACCGGCGACCGAGGGGAGAAAATGGGGATAATAACGAGCGACCACCGGCTTATAAATTGAGGGAAGGAGGGGAACAGATAGGGGACAAGGTGCCGCCCCCCCCCCCCGGACCACGGCAGATGGCGGCAGGACCCTGGCCGGCCCCGGGCCTTGCCGACGTGCGGCGTGGGCACGCGCGGCCGCGTGCACTGAGAAGGTAGGGGCCAGTTACTGTAGCTCATCAATGGCATATCCGATTTCTTTTGCCAATTACTTTTTATTTTGTGTAGAAAGTTGAAAATAACCAATGTAGAAGTTGTAGTACATTTTGTGCAGAACAAGTTTGGTTCTTGAACCATATTCAAATTTTGAATATTTTTGAAATTATGAAAAAGGGGGTAAAACCACATTTTGAACCTTATTTCAGATCTAGTTAATTTCTCCAATGTTTTCTCAATAAGTTAAAAATATCCAAAAATAAAAGTTATTCTACTTAACAACCCCTACAACTTTCATTAAAGGAGTTTTGACAGATTCTTGATAATTTTTGAAATGATATTTTAAATTTGAATCTTTAAACACCAATTTGAGTTTTATTTAAAATTTAACTAAATAGCAAGAAAATCCTCAAATACAAAAGTTGTTCTATTTGAAAATATTTACAACTTTTATTAAAGGTGTTCAGTCGATTTCTTGATAGATTTTGAATTTACATTTTCAAACATAGGGTAGGGATTGATTTGAAATTTTATTCAATAACTTCAAAATTACCCAAAGTAGAAGTTGTTCAACTTTTAAAGACTTACAACTTTTATTTAAGGCCCAACATCTAATTCTTTCAAGTTTTTGAATTAGGGTTTTGGGTACGAATTAGGGTTTTTAAACAATTCCTTTTGAATTTCTTGCATTTGTTTTTAATACCATATACATACACAAGCATTAACCTATCAAGATCACTTGAAATCACCAACACTCAATCATATACAAGAATAAAATTTATTTTAGTTATGACACAGCAAAAGTGAGTTTATGCAGGATGATTCGCATTCAATCATGATGACATGACATATTTTTGTTACAGTAACACCACGGGTGTTACATCCTTTCCCCCTTAAAATAAATCTCGTCTCGAGATTTAAGATACGGCTAAAGCCTTAGGTCTAATAATGGAAAAGAAAATGTGTCAAGTAAATATTTTTCAAACTTGACTATAGAGCATGTAGAGGGTTTATATTTTATAAAACTTGAAAGGGGATAATTATGTTTAAAGGATAGCAAGGAGCTTAGGAGAGTTTTCAGATAGACGATTTTCCAGCTCTCAAGTGGCTTCTGCTTCCGAATGCCGACTCCATTGTACTTCGTACTATCTTGATGCGGTTCTTCGAGCAACACGATCTTTTCCGGTCTACGACTCACACTGAATACTTAGAGCGTGTCAGATCTGGTTCAATTCAACTCCTACTAAGTCAATAACTCGATCTGACACCCGAAGACACTTCTCCAGTGGTGATACATGAAATGCCTCCTTCGCAACTGGCAAGTGTTCAGACGCTTAAGTTGATAAGCTACTAGCCCACACTTCTCTTCCTATCTATTATAAGCAAGATTCTCAATTAACCTAGTCAGTTGTCTCTTAACACTAAAAGCTTTAAAAAAATCACTTTTTTTCAAAGTAAACCTTTTATAAGGGATGTCATTTGACGGTGGTTTCAATGAGAGTGAGGGCACATTAATTGCGAGCTATAATGGTTCAGGAGCACCGACTACGATACCAGTGTGTGCCCTAGTAAGATCTTTTGTGGCTGCAATCCACAGAAGATTACAGGTTTTGACACGGCACCATAGTCACGGGTCGAGATACCATTGTAGAACACAATTAAAGTAACCTAAGTAAAATTAAAGAGAGAGTATATTGATTGCGGCTATGATGAAAGATGACTACAGACCTTGATACGAGCATATACCCTTTTCAAAACCTCATGCGGTTGTGAGTTACATGGGATTCCGGGTTGCTATATTGTATCGCAATCGTAGATCATGTTATATCATAGCGAGATGGACTCGTTTCCACATAAAGTGCAAACAAAGGAAGTTTACTAGTTGTGAAGCTATAGTGTGTCACGATCCTAAACCTCGACATCTGCGCGTGCCTAGCAGAACCTTGGTATGGCCATGGCACGTGAGAGACCCTAGGTTTCGACGCGACACCGTGGTCACAGGTCATGGCACCACTATAGGCACAATCAACTTGGGAATAACATGTTGAATTTGAGGAAATTCGTTAACAATTTTTGTTCATTTTTATAGGAACCAGCACCCATGCTGCTACCGATGGGTTCTGGACCTGCTGGTTTCTGGCGCGTAACACCTACTTCCAACGTGAATTCACAAGGGATGTCTACGCTGCAACATTCATCTTCGTCATCTCTAATTTCTCAAGAAACAAATATTACTACAAATGACATACCTATAAGAAACCCTGTTCAACAGCCCCTTCGTCTTGGTGATCATGGCAGCCTCCTCAGCAATCTGTCACAATTTCCACAGATGGACTCATCTCTTTTCGGAGTAGGCACCTCAATGGGACTACCGAGTATAGGGGCAACAACACCATTATTACAGTTTAACATGTCAAGCATGATATCAAGTGGCTTGACAACGACGCCCTCTGTGAGCTTCTCTTTGTCTGCACCTGGACAACCTATTGGTACTCAGAACTGTTCTTCTGCACGGGACAATTCAGAAATGGCTGCATCATCCTCTCAACCTTACAGCATGGGCATGGATCAACTACCAGGAACCAGTTTCCTTGGTTCTACCATGCATGTTCCTATTGGGCTGCATTCCAATGCCCAACAGCCACAACCAAAATATGTCAAAATTTGGGAGGTAAACAGTTATTCGTCTAACATTTGTATACACATAGTAGACAACATCCAAACTCTCCAGTCGCGCGGCGCAGACTGCAGAAGTGCAGAGCACTTGACTCGTAGGGACCTTTATGAGGCCTTGCTATGACCATATGTTTCTTTGCAGTACAAAATCTGGCCCTTGGAAAAACTTATAACTTTGTGTCTTTGTTCAGTACAGTAGCCTGTAGTTGTGCTGAACTGCTGATATCATAAAGCATAGGATCTATGATAATTAATTGTGCTAGTTTTTATGATATATTTCAGTATACCATATTGGCATCATAAATGTTCTATGTTGTATCAGCTGTTATGCATTTCATTCCTTATCAGCCAATACATTGTACATATATCAACAGTGGATAAACTCTCTCCTTGGCTTCCAAATCCTGTTGTCAGTTTTTTGTGTGTTTGCCAAATTGCCATAGAAGTTTTCAACAACTGATGTCTCTGTAACGGGGCAAAGGCAAGGACAGCCTGTATTTATTTGTAAACTCCAAGTAAGTCCCCATTTACATTTTTGTACTTCCGACCATTATGTGTTATTTTATAAAGAAAATTATAAAAGCTTCCAATATCTTTTTGAATTGTAGTATTACTAGCTGAGTGATTGGTTCCTAAGACATGGTGGTCTGTGTGAAATCGAAAGGATAAATATCCTTTTTCCATGAATGCCTTGTTTAAATGAATTTTGTATTATCTTTGATCAATTTTCTTGCTAAACCTAGTTTGGAGAGTACACTCCTTAATGTATAATTCCGATTGCCTTCTACTCCTTAATGTATAATTCAGTTTTAATTATTAAATAATTAAACGTAAACTGAATTAGTAGTTGTGATGCTCATTTTCACCCACGGTTTGTGTTCACCTACAAAGTTTGATCTCTTAGCCCTTGTTCTTTTAGGGTTTTGCAATCTTGCTATGTTTTTCTTTTACTATTTATTTATAGTATCAAGAGTTCAAGACATTTATTAGTGCAACTATTAATACTCACACGCTAATTTCTAACAGAGTTGGAGTGGAACAACGTCCAAAACGTAAGTGTCCGTTTTCTTGAATCTCTATGGCATTTGTGTTTTATCTTGATTACAGTGGTCGAGCACAATAATACTGCTGGTTAGTTCATGTTATTGTTGTCCTTGCCTTATCAATAATGAGTTTTATTAGAACTGTCAATCTTTCTTAGTACTATGTCCGTGCTAATGCTTATATATGTAACACAGTGTCATGCCCAATGTGCATAAAACTGTCTCCAACAAACGCGACCCAAAATATAAGACCTTTTTATCATATCATTTTTGTAGCACTAGAGGCAAAGGGTTCAATGCCAAAATTGGGTCTTCTCCATTAGCAAGACCTAAAAGATAACTCTTTCTACAGATGGGTCTCGAAGAGATAGGATACTTAGATTTGGGATATGCCTCTCTTGAAACCCAAATGGATCTTCCATATAGGTACTCTACTGAAGGTTGTAGGTATTTGGTTGGAGACCCATTTAGTTTGGGTATCCCAATGGGTCTCTTGTTGGAGACTCTCTCTCGTGGAACCATTTTTCACAGTTTCATTTTCAGACTAGGTAGGAAACTGAAACCATTGTTCTTAATATGCAGAGTTGCATTAGACTGGCCAGAAACTATGCACATTGTGTGCCTCATAGCCAGGAGCATATGAACAAGAAGTTTGTTTCTCAACTCTTTTAAATGTGAAACTTATTGCATTCTCACATTTTCTTATAATGTATTATTGTTGGTGATATCATTCCTTGGATGTTCTGAAGGCAATATGTTGGAAAGGCAGACTTTCTAATATTTTGGACTTTATTTAAACCAGCATGGGTTTCTTGGACAACTACAAGACAAAAAACTGGTTAGTATGTCTGATTCTACTCTTTTAGTGCCTACAATATTCGGGTGTGGTTCATCCATAGTCTTCTCATACAGTTATCATTTTAGAAATCATTTCATATGGTTATAATTTTTAAGTACTATAACAATGTAGTGTGCTGTGATACAATTACCATCACAAACTCTAGTGCTTTCAATGTCTCACAAAGCGGGCCATATGATTGGAATGCTCTTCCCTAAGGTAATCTTAATTTTAGTTAAATGTACACATACTTATATATATTTAATAAAATATTGCTCTTTTCCGTAGAACATGGTGATGTTCAAACCAGAAACTTCTACTCAACCATCACCGGTGCAACAGGCAAATTTACAACAAGAACAAGAACAAGAACAAGAACCAATACAACACCAACTACAACTACAAAATCACCAAAACATACAGCATCATCTTCAACAACAACTCATACAACAACAGCAGATGCAACAAATACAGGTAATCTTAATTAATAGTCAACTAAATATCTATTTATATATGTTGGTTTCCATTTGTTGAAACATTTCCCTTTTTTCTTTGAACATGATGGTATTCAAATCTCCTCAACTCAAAATCCGCCAATGCAGCAACAGATGCTACATCAGCAGCAACTTCGACACCAAGAACTGAATTTACAACAACAAATGATGCAACAACAGTTACGACAGTTGTAGCGTCAACAACAAATGAGGCTACAAATTCAACATCAGATGCACCAGGAGCAACATATGGAGCCCCAACAATTGGTGGCTACAGAATTAGGCAGTGATGATGATGCAAGGGAAGATTGGGTCACAAGGGCTGGGCAGCATTCCTAGAGAAGTAGGGAGGGTTAATGAGGACTTATACTGACCTGAGGATTAAGATGTTTACTATCGTTCACTTTTTAAACATTAACAAATAATTTAAAAGAATAGTCATTATTTGTATAGTGGTACAGGATGGATGAAGAGTTCTTAACAACGCTATGGTACGGGGTGGCATGGCCTACTAGGTGTGGGGAGACATTGACCACCGATGCAGATGGGTCGAAGTAGACGCACAGATCAGTAGAGACGCAGATGCGATGGGCAGTAGTGATGGCATGTTGATGTGCCTTGTCGACGAGCTTTTTGTTTTCTGTTGGGGATTTGACTTCGCACGAACACAGCCCCTAAACTTCGGAGTTCATACCAAAAGTTGACTTCGTACTAAAAGTTGACTTCGTACTAAAAGTTGACTTCGCACCAAATGCTGACTTCGTACCAAAAGTTGAACAAGATAAAAGTTAGCAGAACTTTCATCATCAACTTTCATCAAGATAAGAAGTCTGGAGTAAACTCCAGAACTTTGCGCCAACTTCAGAGGAACCTCGAATAGAGAAAGGCTCAAAAGTCGTCATGGACCTAGAATGCAGCAGAACGAAGGTGAAATGACAACTTCACCCCTGTAGCCTCAAGGGGTTTTATTTATTTTAGAGGGGCCAAATGGTCATTTGTATGTAATCGCGAAGGTTAGGACCACTATAAATACCCCCTGACCTGTACAGTACAACAGACGACGAATGAACGGTGATTCTAAGTGAATTATGATCATTTGGTGTTTGGCGTGAAGTTGGCTTGACCCAACATCTGGCGCCCACCGTTTGTGTGAGCACGAAGTAACGACCCATCCACATAAGCTACAGAGAAAAAAATCAACCAAAGAAAAAAGATGACTAGCTCCGACAAGCCCAACTAATTCAGGTGGCTTCGTTGCCGGTGTCTTCGCAGATCAATCGAAGCCAAATGCAAGCTACAGTTGGCGGAAGCCAAGTCATCTTCATGATTCTACTTAGTGAAAAGTCCAATGATATGTTATTCCAGCGAAGTTAGCCCCAGGCTAACTGTGAAACTCTCAATCAATTAACAAAGGTTTACCAATGGTGGAAGCGCTCATGGGAGCAAAAGAAGTTTTTCACGAAGATGCAAAAAAAAAACTCTTCCCTCTCTCACCCAAGCCAAGCCCAGGCGATATACACATGCATGCGAGCTGAAATTTTATTTACCATCCATATTCTGGCGTGAGTATTTGGGAAAGCAGTCAGTTCGCGCGTCGCCAAGGGTGATCTCTGAGAGCTCCGAAGGCTCCACCCCTGAAGGTTTCGTCGGCTCACTTGTCAATGTATCAAGACCAGCTGCGAAGGTCCCTAGCTGCAAGCTGGGGGCCCGCGAAGGCAAGCCCCCTAGGGGCCAAGCTCCAACAGCCACGTGCAAAAGCTCAAGTGCAGCTCCAGCTCTGGCGAAGCGAAGGTCCTCCGGCCTTATGCATGGGAACGCCCACACTGCAGACTGCACGAAGGATTCGCACGCGCGAAACAGCGCGAAGGCACAGGTTCCCAGGCGACCGTGGGAATCTAGCACAGCAGTCCACTCCATGAGAAGGAAACATGCTAAGCTGTGCACGACCCACGCGCGAAGGTCCTCCGGCCTGTCACCTGGCCCTCAAGCCGTGGAGGTCCACACAACACAAAGCCCAAAGATAAGTAATCCGCCTGCCTATATTCATTTTTAAGCAAAGGTTGCATCTTCACCGGTTTCTAGTTGGAAACCTTTAGACCTTGTTCGGCTCGTATGCCATGCTAACCAGTTGAACAGGCTAAAGCTGCTAGTTATCTTGTGCAAATCTCCAGACTGAACACCTTCGGGGTTTCAATCTCCTGCAACTGGATTTATCTCCAAGTTATTTTAAGCCAAACTTTGAATCTCTGAAAGGATTTGTCTTTGCATAGAAGAACGTTTCACGTCTGCAATGGGGACGGTATAACATCGTTCAAGCGAAGAATCCTATCTATCTGGTTTAGTGTTTCTTCTGACAGCTATCTAGAAAGCACATTCTGTCTAAGGCCAGTCTCAATGGGCATTTCATGGGAGTTTCATGCACATTTAATAGGGTGACAACTCAGCAAAAAAGGAATCTTTGCATGAAATGGAGAGGAGAGAGATTGAAAATGTTTCATCCCGGTGAAACGTTTGAGCGCTGTTTCCAACCACTTGGAAATCACGTGAAACGGCCATTGAGGGAAAATCGTTTCATCGACGGGATCCGGTGCGCAGCTTCCTCCACCCCCAACTTCCTACCGCTTGCCTTCGTCGTTCCCGCGCCACCCCAAATCACCGGCCCATCCACCCGCGTGTGCCTCCGTCCGCCCCATCCACGGATCCACCGGCCGTCCACCCCATTCACCGCTCCGTCTGCCCGTTCAGAGCCGACGAGCCTGGGCACCAGGCGAGATCCAGCTGCCATGGATCCGCCGCCGTCTGATGCTTCCCGGCGGCGCGCACCCGGCAGAGGAGGGAAGCCACGCGGGGGCAAGCAGCTTGGTCTGAAGAGGACGTCGGCCCCTGGTAACTCAGCAGCGCCATCACCAGTTCCCTCGTCTTTGCCGCCGCCGCCGCCGCCGCCGCCGCCGAATGGTACCACTTCTACGCCAAACCCCACCCCTGCTGCTCCGACTTCATCCCCTCCAGCGTCGGCATCAACTGTGCCACCACAGCCACCGCAAGGAGCAGGATGGGGAGCCATACCCCCCAATTTTACATCTTTCCATGGAAACCAACAAGCCCCAAATTCATGGTAAGCATTTTTTTTTAATCTGTGCGTGTAGTTGAATCCTGAACAATGAACTTTTGCTTTCTGTAGATCCATGACCAAATCAGCCCTTTTGTTTTCCTTCGTAATTTATTTCAGGGGCTACCCGCCAGGTGGTTTTCTGAATTTTATACAACAGCCACACTATCCGCCACAGCCACAAGTGCAAGGACATAATTTTCATTTGGTTGGTCAAACTGTGAGCTTCAATCCGATATCTCAATCACCACCAAATGCATATGGGATAGCAACACCCGAAGCTGCGAAGCAAGGTACTTCAACTAATGAACCAGTGAACATTGACACTGATGATGTTGAGAAAAATGAGGAAAATAAGTCAGGAAAGAAAAGATTTTGGACACCTGAAGAGGAAGAGAGGCTGGTTGGTACACCTTTCTTAATTTGCATTCTATAGCCCATTGGGTGGTATGAAACTGGTTTTTATTCCTAAATTTCTTATTTTGTATTTTTAGACCAGTTGTTGGTTGAATGCATCTAAAGATCCAATTAAGGGAAATGATAAGAATGGTTGCAACATTCTGGAAGGAAGTCACTGATGAGTTCAACAGGAAAGGGAATGGGAAACCTTGCAGAGAAATTAATCAGTTGAAGATTCATTGGTCGCGCCTGAAGACATCCATCACTGATTTCAATGGATTGTGGACTAAAGCGTGTCAAGTGCATACAAGCGGATACTCGGATGACATGCTGGAGGAGGAGGCACAGAAGATGTACGCAAACAGGGTGATATGGCTGCTATATGCTGGAAGTGATGGGGTGCAGTTCTCTCTTGTGGAAGTGATGGTTTCTAGCTGGCCTGAATGAAGAAGCGCACTGACAGAGGCTATATCAACTTTTTTTATGCATCTTAGGTTTCTATCTTAGTTCCAGAGATGATTCAACTTAGTTATCTATCTATTCCAGTTATCTGAACTGTATTTATCATGTCAGCTTTGCTCAATGTGAAAACTGAATGTTTGTGGGCACTTGAGACATGATGTTGCTGCTTTATCTGACGTGCACTGGTTGTTGCTTCTATTTTTTTTGTGCTGTGTACATATACAAATGCCTACACAATTACAAGGGTGCATATGATCCCACCCAACATGTAGCAATAAATGGTATGATTAGCCTTGGTAACGTCACAGTGAAACCCACCCAATGTGGAGACTGTTTCACTAGTGTTTCATTTCATTGATAATGACAATTTATTTTTGGAAACCGTGCAATGAAATGGCCCGTTGAGACTGGCCTAAGTATGATTTATGGTTATCTCCGGCAGCCAGAATATTGAATAATATATTTCCGGACGCTATACAAGCGAAGTTAGTGCTGCACCTCTATCAGTCTGCCTGCTAGTCTGCATGCGAAGCCTCCACATAATAAATTGGTATCTACTCACAAGCATAAAGTGTGCAAGACAAAGAAGCTAGCCTGGACAATCCATCAATATGTGATGCATGTTTTGGAGGCAAACCTTCGCTTTTGCCTAGCGAGATAAAATTACTGGTCTTCGTGAAATTAATGGTCTTCTCTGGGATTTTGTCAGCTGGATCATTCAAATCCTCGCATGGGCTCAGCTGCACCTTCGGCCGGATTTATCTATTGGAGTGCATCCGGATCATGAATTTAGTAAACCACCATAACATCCACTATACTGTCAACATACGCTTATACTTATTTCAAATACATGTGCTACTTTTGCCTTTTTGCTTGGTATTTACAGCTAGCGAAGGCGCCTTCGGCCTTCGGCCCCAGTCGCACGGCCCCAGTTGCCCCGGCAGCTCAGGCTGCTCGCGAAGGCCCATAGGGCCACCGAGCCTGACCAGCACCCTCGGCCGGCTCGACGACCAATTTGCATCATCATCAGCTACCGGCAGCCGAGGAGCCCTGCTCGACCTCCACGAAGGCGTCCCCCAGAGCGACAGCCATATAGAGCTCAGCCTGAGCTGTGCACGAAGGTCCAACAGCCAACGTGCACAGCTCAGGCTGAGCTCCGGCTCCAGCCACATGAAAGCGGTACACATCTGGACCCGTGTAGATAAGTAGACCACTAGTACACAAAAGCTCTACGCTGACGTCACTGTTTTAATTGTACAGACGGTTCCAGTCACCGGACGCCAGCAGAAAAAATCGATGGGGCCAGAGATAAGAACCGCCAGTGCAAATCAGTTTGCACCGGCGGTTCACTTTCTACTGGCGGTTCAGTTAAGTGAACTGCCTGTAGAAAACCCTTTCTACAGGCGGTTCATTTAACTGAACCGCCAGTAGAAATGGGACATTGGCGGTTTCTTTAAGTGAACCGCCTGTAGAAAGAGTTTTCTACAGGCCTGTAGAAAGAGTTTTCTACAGGCGGTTCACTTAAAGAACCGCCAGTACAAAGCCTACTATAAATACCCCTTCTTCCTCCCCGAGTCGAACAGTAACTCGTAGCCAACTTCTATAGTCGGCGATTTTGGAGGTCCAGACTTCACCAAATACAAGGAGAGAGGTTTTGATCTTCATTTCTTCGAAGAAAATTGCTAAAAAAGATTAGTTTACTTACTTCTAACCTCGTTTTAATCATTCTTTGCTTCATTTAGTCAAATTTTGGATCTAGAGTTTCACCATGAGTTAGGGAGAGGAATAGCTAGGTTATTGTCTTTTTTTCAAATGAGGTTGCTCAACACGGTTAGATGAAGTTTGCCCTCTCTCCCTATCATGATTGCTTCTTAGTTTAAATAGTTTCTCCCCTCTCTCAATATGGTTAGTTCACCTCCATTAATGGTGTGTTATATGCATGAAGAGAGAGAAAGATAATGTCTTTTATTTAATTTGTTAGTATATCTTTATTTTTATTCCTTGTTTCTATACTTTTATATATAAATTTATATTATTAGCTATGTTTTAATCATATATTTACCTTATTCGGTGCGCATATTAATTTGTTTTAATTGCATCATAAAATAATATAAGCATTTAATACATGCTTGTATGACTTTGCATGCGTAGTATGATTAACATGATTTAATGGAAGATTATAATAGTAAATACCCATTCTTCCTCCGCGACCTAAGCAGAACTCGCAACTAACTTTTCATTGGAGGCGATTTGGAGGTCTACATGCATTTCACCCTCTATAAGGGGAGAGATTTTCATCTTCATTTTTTGGAAGGAAATTTCTAAGAAAGGTTAGTTTATACCTCTCACATCTTTTTGAACCATTCTTACTCTATTTAGCCTTTTTTTAGGATCTCGAGTTCCTACCGTTATTGTCTCTCTTTTCATTTAGTTTGTTATTTATAGGTAATGATGTAGAGATCATACTGGATGTATAAGTTACGAAGAGTCGATCCATCATACATACCTGAGCTCAACAGGTTCATTGATGCCGCTAAGAGCCATGCTAGGAGAACAGACATGAAGCACATATATTGTCCTGTGCACAGACTGCAAAAATATTGTTGTGTTCGATGACACAGAGCCAATCCTTTCTCATCTGGTCCCGTCGAGGATTTATGCAGGACTATTTGATTTGGACTAAGCATGGAGAGGGTAGTTCTGCACCTTATTTAGCTGAAAACCAGTGAGAACATCGGCAGCCGATTGCCTGTATAAGTTTGTACGGGGGACACATCAGCCTAGTACCCAGAGTGAACATGTAGTGCCAAATGTTACTGATCATGATTTCGTTGGAGGAAATATAGACGACAGAACTGATCATGTCCTGCCAGATGTTGAGGAGGATGCAGAATTCTTAGATGCAATGTTGCGTCGTCATACTGATCCATCAATGTTCTTCATGAAAGGTATGGAGGCCATGATGAAGGCAAGCAGAAGAGACTTTTTACGATGAGTCGAAGGGTTGTACGAAAGAGTTCACGACCCTGCGGTCCGTGATGAAGTTGTTGATGGTCAAGGCTAGATATGATTTTTGTGATGCTGGCTTCGATGCATTCTTGAGTATTCTAGCAGACATGCTTCCAAAAGAGAACAACGTGCCAAGCTAATACCTACTACGCAAAGAAGCTAATCAGTCCGCTTACTATGGGTGTTGAAAAGATCCACGCCTGTAGAAATCATTGCATCCTTTATCGAGGTGATGATTATAAAGACTTGCAGAACTGTCCAAATTGTGGCGTAAGTAGGTACAAGACGAACAAAGACTATCGAGAGGAAGAGAACGTAGCCTCTGTGTCTACAGCAGGTAAGAGGAAAAAGAAAACCCAGCAGAGTTCAAAACCCACAAAGAAAGAAAAAGGGAAAGTAGACTACTATGCGCAGAAAAAGATTCCGGCTCTAGTGATATGGTACCTTCCCGTGGTTGATCGATTGAGGTATTTGTTTGCAAACCCTGACAATGCCAAGCTTATGGGTTGGCATGCTTCTGAGGAGCACAAGGACGATGAAAAGCTAAGACATCCAGCTGATGGCAAGTAATGGCAATATTTCAATGCAAATCACCCAGATTTTGCTAAGGAGCCAATAAATATTAGGTTCGCTCTGAGTACGGATGGAATGAATCCATTTGCCGAGAGGAGCAGCAAGCACAGCACATGGCCGGTGATCCTCACCATATACAACCTTCCTCCTTGGTTGATGCAGAAGAGAAAATACCTTTTGCTAACACTTCTTATTTCTGGACCTACACAACCTGGAGTTGACATGGATGTCTTTTTGGAGCCCTTAATGGAGGACATGAAAAAATTATGGGAAGAAGGTGTCAAAGTGTTGGACGAGTACCGTAAAGAGACATTCACACTGAAAGCAATTATATTTGTTACCATCAATGACTACCCTGCTCTATTCGTGCTATCAGGGCAGTTCAAGGGGAAGGTTGGTTGTGTAATATGCATAGATGAAACAGCTTGTGTATACCTAGATGAATCAAACAAGCTAGTTTACATGAGGCACATACGTTTCTTACCGAAAGGACACAAGTTCCGCTTTGCGTAAGATGGATAAGTACTTCGACAATATGGATGAACTACATTCTACTGCTCCATCAGGTAATCTTTTGCTCATTGGTTGGTGATAATGTTGAACATATCCAACCATATAGCTAACTTTTCTACTGCTCAATCAGGTAACAGCAAAGGTCAAAGAGTTTTTGAAATTGTCAAAAACATCAAGTTCGCTTTCGAGAAGAAGACAAAAGAAGGGAAGGCCAGAAAGGATGTCAAGCCAACTCCAGGGGCTACATTTAAGAAGATGTCAGTTTTCTTCAAGTATTTGCCATATTGGAAAGAGTTGGACGTACGACACGCGATCGATGGCATGCACGTTCAGAAGAATGTGTTTGAGAGCATAGTTGGCATCTTGCTAGACATGAAGAGCAAGACAAAGGAAGGACTGAAATCACGTCTAGACATAATAAACTTAGGCATAAAAAAGGAACTCCACCCTATTCCTCTTGAAAATGGGAAGTACCACCTCCCAGCAGCAAGCTACAACCTCAACAAAGATGAGCAGCATGCGATATGTGTGTGCTGGAAGAATTTGAAAGTTCCATCTGGATTCTGCTCTAACTTAAGGAGTATTGTGTCAATGAAAGACCTTACGCTCACCAACTACAACTCATATGATTGTCATGTCATGTTGACTACCTTCCTTCCTCTTGCCATCAGGGCTATAAAACCAGTGTTCTTAAAGATGGCAATCACAAGGTTATGCTACTTCTTCAATAAGATCTCACAGAAGGTAATTGACCGCGATGAGTTGCCTTCTCTACAAGAATTCGTAGTGGAGACATTGTCACAGCTTGAGATGTGTTTCCCCCCATCTTTCTTCGATATAATGGTACACCTCATGGTGCACTTGGTGAGACAAATAGAAGCATTGGGCCCCATGTATTTGCATGAAATATGGACATATGAGCGTTTCATATCAATATTGAATGGCTATGTTTCAATTCATGCTCGTCCTGAGGCATCCATGATAGAGGGGTACTTGACCGAAGAGGCTATAGAGTCCGGAGGTCCTTTCTGCAATAATGTCCTAAAAGACCAAATTGCAATAGTTTTGCCTCCCACATGACATGAGGGTAGGCTGCATGGACGCGGGAGGATGGGACGGAAATCATTCATCCCTTCAGATTACAAAATAGTCCTTGAGGCACACCACAACATCCTACAATAGCTATCATTAATTGACCCTTTCATCGAGCAACACATTAATGAGCTTCGAAAACACAATCCTAGATGCACAGATGATTGGGTAATGAAAGAACACAAGCAGCGGTTTACCACATGGCTAAGTGAGAAGAACATTCCAAATGGGGAAACAATTGAGGAAAAAACCATCAAGAGTAGGCATCGGGACCATCACGCCAGGTCACGACTTGGGAAACCTATGACATTAGTGGATTCACGTTTTGTACCAAATCCAAGTACCAAAAGAGTATGTCACAAAATATTGGTGTTCGATGCGAGGCCTTAGATGATGGAACTGGTGAAATCACTACTTACTTTGGCTTTATTGAGGACATATGGGAACTAGATTATGGTACATTCCAGGTCCCCGTGTTTCGATGCCAATGGGTTGAAGACAAACATGTCACAGTGGATAACTATGGGCTCAGAGTTCTTGATCTAAGTAAAGTAGGTTACAAAGATAACTCATGGATCCTTGCTAACCGTGCTGCACAGGTCTTCTATGCTGAACAGGTCCTTTCTAAGAATGAGAAAAAAAGCACCGACAAGCCGAAACATGTTGTTTTCCCTGGAAAACAACAAGCCTTAGGAGTTGACGATGTAACTGATCTGGAGGATTTTAACCAATTCGATGAAATGAGTGTCTTTAAGGACCATCCAATCAAGATAAAGAATGTTGAGCGAAGTATCCCACAAACTTCACTGCCATGGGTGCGCCAGGATGCAGAAGGAAGAACAGTAGCAGGATAGATAGCTAGGATCATGTGCCTTGTAATCCATTTCTGATATATTTTGTACCGAATATATAATGCTACCATACTAGTCAACATAATTATTATGTTTCCCACCATCTTTTGTGATATGTCAATCGATGCTAACTTAACCCTACCTTTACCCCAAGTCGTATACCCTAGCAAAACCCTAGGAAGTTTGCAAACCCAATGAAATAATACTTAAAATAGTACATATTATTTATATATAATGCAGATAACTTAATTACAAAACTAACAAAAAAAGAACCACTACTTTTGAAGCTACCAAACCCAAGATATGAATATTCAAAGATATCATACACAATTAACATAAATTAAACTAAAAATGTTTATACTGGCGGTTCACTTTAAAAAACCGCCAGTATAAACTATTTGTGCAGGCAATTCACATAGCTAACCGCCAGTAGAAAACTATTTGTGCAGGCGGTTAGCTATGTGAACCGCCAGTACAAACTATTTGTGCAGGCGGTTCCTTAAGATAACCGCCTGCACAAATGTTTCCCATTTATATTCACCGCGCGGGAGCCTGAAATTTTCTAAATCCGGAGGCGCCATTCTTCCCCTGGGACGCCGTCAGGCTGCCGAATTTTTCAACGGCGACCGCCACCGCGAACCACGCCGCACCACACCCCGAGGGCCTGCGCTGCTCGCTTGGCCGGCCACCGCTGTCTGCCGCGCCCGCACAAGAACCGCCGTCGTCACCAACCCGCCACCGCCACCCAGGGTCTTCAATACCGGTGGGAACCGGTCCGGTTACCGCGGTAACCGGTAATACCGGTCCGGACCGGTACCGGTTCCGGCCGGTATAAAAAACCGAAAATTTAAATTTAAAATCCAAGAAAAAAATTGTAAAAAAATTCCTAAAAATACTTCATGATTTATAGATTCCAATGGTGTCAAAATTTTTCAAATTTGACTACGTTTAGGATTTTATTTGAAGTGCTGAAGTTTTCTAAAAAAGAAAAAGAAAAAAAAAGAGCCGGCCCGTTAAGGCCCATCAAATCATGAAGGTCGAAAAATATACTAAACGCACTCAAATTTGAAAAACTTTGACATCATTGGATTCTATAAATCATGAACTATTTTTAGAAATTTTTTCAGCATTTTTTTTAAAAAAAATAAATTTGAAATTTGAAAATGCGACCGGTTACCACCAAACCGGTCGGTAAACCGCTCAAACCGGCCGGTAACCGGTCAAACCGGCCGGTATACCGGTCCGGAACCGATTGAACTGGGGTTCAAACTCAAAATTTGAATTCGACCGGTTTCTACCGGTAACCGGTCAAACCGGACCGGTATACCGGTACCGCCGGCCGGCGGTTACCGGCTACCGGTCGGTAAAATTAACCCTGCCGCCACCAGCACAAGCGCCCACCGGCCGGTAGGTCGCTCTCTCCCTGCCTCTCTCTCTTACGTCCCTTGGTGCTCAGAGAAGCAGCGGCGAGGCCTTGGTGGAGCGGTACAGTGGTGGCGGCGGCGCTGCTGTGGCGGCGGGTGGTGTGCGCGCGGCGGCGCTAGTGTGTGCGGCGGATGTTGTGTGCGCGCGGCGGTGGTTGTGTGTGCGGCGGCAGTGGTGGTGCTGGGCGGTGGCGCGGTGGTGGCGCTGGGCGGTGGCGGCGCGGCGGCAGCGCTGGGCCTTAGCAGGCCGGCCTGCTATTGGGCCGGCCTACATGTTACTTTTTAGTTTTTAGTTTTTAGGTTTTAGTTAATTAGGTTTTGTAGTTAGGTTTTTTAGTTAATTAAAGTTATATTTAGCAAATTATTTTTTGTTAATTAGTATAATTAAGTAGGTTTAGTTAATTATCCTTTTAGTTTAATTATTATAGTTAGGGTTAGTTAATTACTTAGGTTTGTTTAATTAGTCGGGATTAATTAGCTATTTAGTTTAAATAGTTAGGTTTTTAGTTAATTAGGTTTTGTAGTTAGGGTTTTTAGTTAATTATAGTTAGGTTTAGCGAATTATTTTTTGTTAATTAGTTTAATTAAGTAGGTTTAGTTAATTAGCTGTTTAGTTAGGGTTTTTAGTTAATTATAGTTAGGTTCTTTGAGTTAGGTTTTTTAGTTAGGTTTAGTTAATTAGCTGTTTAGTTAGGTTTTTTAGTTAGGTTCTTTGAGTTAGGTTTTTTAGTTAGGGTTTTTAGTTAATTATAGTTAGGTTCTTTGTATAATTAATCATGTATCTTCCATTGTATAATTAATAAATGATTATTCCTTTCATATTATATATTCATATACATATACATATACATATTATAAATGATTGTTTCTTTTTGCATTGTAATTTATTGCCTTTGTATATGCTAGAAACATCGACATGAGTTTTCCAACGAACCAAGGACAAGGGTCTCCCCATAATGATGACCAAGGAAAAGGAGGTCCCTCCCACAACGACAAGAGTTCTACTTCGGAAGGCGAAGGATACCACACCCCTAGCGATCCGTGCCCTAGCTTCAATAGGGTGGCTCGCCGTGAAATGTAGTGTGACCCAGATTACAATCCAAAAAATGACGAGGTAAACACATCCATGATTTCATGTGTTTACGTTACACATGATTAACTTACCATGCATGATTTCATGTGTTTATTATTTTACACCTTACATCCATGATATAGGAGGTGATGTCTCAATTCCGCCAAATTGCTAAAGAAGATACAGTGACACCTGGAGACGCCGCACCAGAACCAACTGAGACGACCACCGAGACTGGTTAAAGAAAAAGGAAGCAGAGTGATCGAGCAAGAGGTGATAGGAGAGTGAACAAGTGGCCGGACAAGACATATAGGGTTACAGAAGTTAATGCCAAAGGACAGCCCGTAGCTCCTCAACCAGTGCCAGCTAAGTTTCGGAACGCTATTGGCTTCTTAGTTAGAGATAATCTAGACTGCACAATATCTAAATGGAAGGATGTGCCAGCTGATACAAAGGCAGACATGTGGAATAAGCTTTGTACGACGTTTGTTTTTCCTCAGGGTTCAGAAGACCTCGCTAGGAGAAATGCAATGAAGCAGATTGCGATCTTGTTCTGGAATTGGAGGTATGAGCTAAATGCAAAATACCTGAAGCTCGGGTTGGACCTGACAACAAAGTACAATATCACGGCAGGTCAGTGGGCTGTCTTTCAAGAGCAGAAGAATCAACCGGAATTCTTAGCTGTGAGCCAAGCCGCTTCAGAACAAGCAAAGAAGAACGTGTACCAGCACCACCTTGGCTCAGGTGGATATGACCGTCAGGTAGAGAAATGGAGAAGAGAAGAGGCTGAAAGGAAGGCGGCGGGGTTGCCTGTACTATCTGAGCAAGTTGGCGAAAGGAGCGCGAATTGGCTTCGCGCTCGAAAACCTAGAGAAATAACAAATACCGGCGCGTCCTTTCATGATCCATTGGTGGAAGAAGCTGCAAAGAACATCTACTCGGTGGCAGCTAAGGAAAAAGAAGGATCATTCAAGCCACAAAGGGAGAAGGACGTCCTGACTGTTGCTCTAGGTAACCCCGAGCATCCTGGACATGTACGAGGGATCTCATCCAAGAAGGGATGGAAAGAAGGATTTGGTCAAGAGTGGGAGAACATGTACAAGAAACGCGATAGATAAAGGAAGAGATGAAGAGTTATTTTGAGTAAGAGGCCAAGAAGGACTTCAAACAGATGATGTCTGCAATGCTAGCTAACCCTGATCCTGACTTGGTGCAGCAATTGGCGAGCGTGTTGTCCAATCAACAAATGACGACCACTCAAGCTCCGTCTTAGATGCAGATTGTACAAGCAACTGATCAACAAATAGTGGAGATGTGTAAGGACCTTGAAGCTAAATATGCCATTTGTATTGGAAATGCGCTGAAGCAGTGGAGGAACAGGCAAGTCATAATGGCCCCGTACCACTTTGGGTAAGTATATATATACTGTGTGTGTGAGCTTAATTGTGTACATTACAACATCATTAATATGGATTCACAAATTTGATTCGTGCAGGGACCACTGGATCTGCTTTTATATTTATCCAAGGGATGGACGGGTGGTGGTCTATGACTCCGCAAACTACTTGCCCTCAAAATATGCAACTGTCCTGGTTCTCATAGAGCGGTAAGCCAAGTTTTCGTGTATGCATGCATATATATACTTTTGTCGATGTGTGATCAGCTTGAGAGATTAATTAATTTGGTGATGATTAATTCGAGTTGTTATATAAGGCTTGGCGGTGGTCCAAATTAGAAAAGGGAAAGGAAAAGAGAAAGTCGTTGGGGAATATTCCTCAAATGAATATGATTTATGATTACCCGCTATGTATATCTTATTATATATGCTATACACATGACACATATATGACAATATGAAGTTGGCAACTTAATTATTTGTCTTTTATATATAGTGCCATAAGCAACTAGTCGGATCGGTCCACTGTGGATATTACGTGTGCGAGTTCATGAGAGTCGACGGACGATACGTCAACAACCCTGAGGTAATTAATGCACAAGCAATAATATGTCATTAAAAGTTCAAATTAATGTGTAATAATCAAGTTAAAAAAGTTGATGTTTATACAGGGTCAGGGATGTAAGAAAGAAATGGCAAATAACATGTCAGAACAAAATCTGCTGGGCATCGTCGAGGACATGTGCAATTTCATGTTGAAACAAATCATATCATTCGACGACAAATATCACGATGCTACCGGCGCCTTAGCACAGCCCAAGTATAGAGCGCTAACAGAAATTGGCAGGCTAAATCTTCAGCGTGAAGATTACTAGCTAGGGCATGAACAATTTGAAAACTTTGGTCGATGCATATGTGTGTATTTGTATATATATCTCGATATCGCATGTGCGTGTGTGATGTAAAAACTTAGAAGTATATATTAAATATGTTTGTACATATAATTAATTAATTGCATGTTTGTATATATGTATTGATAATGACCCTATAATAGGACCTAATATATTCAATATTATATTATATTATAATATTAAAAAACAGTGCAAGCCAGTTTTGAAAAAAGGCGAGAAAACTAAATACATGCGGTCAGTTCTATGAACCGCCTGTAGAAAACGTGTTTCTACATGCGGTTCCTAAAGAGAACCGCAAGTAGAATCAATATTTCTACTGGCTGTTCTCTTAGGAACCGCCTGTAGAAACACGTTTTCTACAGGAGGTTCACAGAAAACCGCCAGATTTCTACTGGCTCCTCCTGCTGGCGGTTGGGAGAAACGCCTGTAGAAATGCGTTCCCAACCGCCAGCAGGGAGCTTTTGTGTACTAGTGGACTACTACCATCCCCCTTAACCTATCTTATTCTGAGTTGCAAAGGGTGACAGTAGATGCGAAGACTTATTTCTATTCGAGTTTTTACCCGAGAGCATACTAACTCTCTCTGGGAGCCTTCGGAAATTTTCTATCACCTTTGGTCGAGCCTTCGGAAATTTTCTCCGAAGTTTTTTATCACCTGGTCAAGCCTTCGAAAATTTTCTCGGAGATTTTGTATCACCTTCGGTGCTCATGATGGAGCCTTCAGGAATTCGGCCCAAGACATTTTAGCAACAACAAAGAAGTCTTTGGAAATAATAAAGAGATAAGCCACTACCGGAGGGCGGCTATTTGCCGTGTGCTAGGGGCACTCAGCAAAACCCGTTAAACACTCGGCAAATAGTTTGCCGAGAGCCACCCACGGCTTATCTTACTCGGCAACTTGAACTTTGCCAAGTGTCGTTCCACGGGCACTCGGCAAACATTTTACCGTGTGCCAATTTGGAGTCGGCAAAAAAAAGTTTCGGCCGTTAGGGGGGACAGTGACGGAACAGTTTGCCGAGTGTTTCACAGTGGACACTCGGCATAGCTTACCTGTTTGCTGTGTGCCTTTGCATGAAGCACTCGGCATACACGTCGCGTTTGCTGAGAACCATGCATTGGCACTCAGCAAACACTTTTCCTTTGCCGTGTGCTTTGTCCAAGGCACTCGGCAAACAACTTTCCCAGATTTTTTTTGTGGCCTCTTTGCCGAGTGCACTGGCCATAACGCTCGGCAAACAAAGTTCCCAGATTCTATTTTTTTTGTTTTTGCACCCCAATCAAACAAAACACAATATATCTCATATATATAAAAAAATATCACATATAATCTGCATTATAACACAAATATCACATGACAAGCATCCAAGTCGCATTATATCACAAATATCAACACGTGTACTCAGTGTCAAAGACAAGCACATTAGAAGTGTCATCCAAGTCGCATCACATAACATAGCAGCAACAACACCAATGCAACACATGACAAGCATGATTCACCAAGATGACCATCCAGTGTTTGGAGAAGGGTTATGAGCATTATTCAAAGCTGCCTATTGATTCTACACAAAGGATTAGAGATTAAATTTGTAAGGAACTAGCTAAAGTTTGTGGTGCGTTCTAACTTGCCCTACACTGAAATGAGTGACAGATGATGGTCAAGGCAAACTAACCGGAGTAGACGTAGGAGGAGGCATTAGCTCCGGTGGCAAAGGCTGACCCATCCTCCGGTGACATCTGCTGCGTCCTCAGCTGCTCGGCTTCAACCCTCAGTTGCTCGGCCTCGTCCCTCTGTCGCCGCTCTTCCTCCAACGCGTGCACCCTAGCCTGCAATATTTCACCCGATTGTTACAATGCAAAAGCAAAGATATACAGAAATCAATGAACGATGAATGTAACATAAATAACCTGGAGCTCCACGATCTGGGATGTCGAAGTGTTCATCCATGGGCGTATGGCCGGGCTTGAGCTCGTGCTCCTTGCTCGAATCTGGGTGAGAGTGGGAGTACTGATAGGATCCATGATGCTGTCGCCAATCCAGTACCGACCATGCTTCTTGCCTCCTCCCACCCTCATGACGACTTCTCCAGGTCTTGGGTCATTGGATCATACTCCACCCCATGGACTGCCTTTGCCATCTTTGTGTACTCAGTGAGGCGGCTGTGGACAGTTGCATTGCTGTATGCCGAAGGCGGGTCCTCCGAATTGTAATCCACATCGGATGTTGCCTTCCCCTTGTGGGCCAAAGCCCAGGCCTTCAACTGGGAGCAAGGCTGGCTACCATGTGCCGACGACTGCAAAAAGAGGCAAGATGGTTACGAATGATGCACAATTGAGTGATGTAATAAAGAAATGGATTCGCGTACCCATGCAGCCCCGTGTTCGTCGAGGGTACGGTTGCCTTGATGGTGTGAAACACCTTGCATCATGAAACGCCGCTCCCTGCAGGCGTTGTGCATCTCCTCCCACTCGGCACCGCACCACTTTTTCACCATCTCTTCCCAGCACTGGAGATGCTGGGCACACCACCATGGAGGTACCTACATATCATCAATTATATTCCATATAAAGAATGTTTGTTAAGCGTGAAGTATTAAAGTTCTATATATACCTTCATGTATTGTTCCTGGGTCAGGCTCATGTTTCTTGCAGCAGCCTTGTTGATCTTCACTCCAAGAAAGTGAGCATTGTATGTCACGACGGCCTGGACCTAGGCCTCGTAATGCATGTCCCTAACGAGCTTACTGCAGGTTTGGTAAGCCGCAGCCTTCGCCTTGGCCTCATATCCCTCCTAGCATCTGAAGAAGTCCTGCTCATATAGATGCATCAAGTCATTAATTGAAGAATGTGCAATGAATACGATGTATGCGAGAAAGACTTACCCAAAGCTCGGTTGTGACCCGCTCCGCCTTGTTGCGGAATTTCCTTCTGTCCCGGTCTTCTACATCGGGGACGGTAGCGTAGTCCTCGCATTTATAGGCCGGCCGAGGTAGGCCACCCACGTTAACCATTCTGGGGAAGTGCATCTTGCACAAAATACCAAGGATGCCATTGACATGGCGCTTGTGATCTCCTGGAACCACAATTTTCCAACCCCTATTCAAGTGATTAAGACAACATTAGTATATATATTATGATTTTAAACATATAGAATCAAAAAGTAGATATAACATTTAAAGTCTCTTACCTAGCACCAGATTCCGTGGGTCGCATCATGGGGCGCCTCTCTAGAGGTATCGGTCGCCTCGGGAGGGTCGACGGACCTCGCAAACATATTACGGGCCCCCTGCGTCCTCTCCCTGCTGGTCGTCCCCATCCGCACCATCCTCCCCCTGTTCCTCTTGTTCCTCCCTATTCTCATCCTCCTCCCCATCCTCCTCCCCGTCCTCGTCCTTGTCCTCGTCCTCGTCCTCCTCCTGCACACGCTCATGCTCCCGCGCCTCCTCTCGCTCACGCTCTTGCTGCAGCTCCCTCTGAAGATTCCGCATGCTCTTGCTCTTGGTCCCGCTCCCTCTCCCACTCCTGCTCTTGGTCCCGCTCCCGCTCCCCGACGGCTCACGTTCATTATGCCGAATTCTCTGGTACAGCAACTTTACCTTCCTTAAACTGCCTGCCCACCATCTTGCTTAAATCACCTGCATTTGAAAAGAGTAATACAATAAGCATAATTAAACAAGAAGTACTTACAAAGATATGCAAAATAAGTAAAACATACTTAGGGAGATATGCAAAATAAGTAATACATAGTATTAGAAAATAATATAGTATTACATGTATTAGAAGTAATCATCATGATCGAGATTAGTCGGATCATAATCTTCATCATCACTATCAGCCATGTCGATATCGGCATGTCCTTCCGGAGGAATAATCCTCTCATCATTGTCACTTGCCTAATTGTAACCGCTCAAGTAACTGTAAGTCATTCACATTTTCAACCTCTTCTTCAGCGTCCTCATGAACCGTTTCATTGTCCACTTGCATGTCGAATGCTTCGGTCAAATCTATCACGAAACTCCCTTCTATCCCTTTTTCTTGGAAAAACTCTCCATCATTTATGTTTGGGTCTAAGTTGTAATCTTCATCGCTTGGGACAGGTAGTTTGCTGTGTGGCGATACCTTGTACACAACATCCCAACCCTGAAGATGTTCGTCGGTTTGACACAGGTATGGTAGATAATAAACTTGTGTGGCCTATTGAGCCACAATATACACATCATCTCCTAGTAAGACAGAGGACTCTTGAATTTCGACTAGCCCAAGATTAGGGGTTTGTCTCATCAATTTAGGATCAAACCAATGACATTTGAATATGATAGGATTTAGCAGTTTGCAACCATGAAACTCGAGTTCATATATTTCTTCAATTCTTCCATAATAATCGACCCCATCTTGACCAGGCGTAAAAACTCCGGAGTTTGTGGTTCTTCAATTCACCCGACTCTCATCATGTCTTGTTGTGTGAAACCGATATCCATTCATGTCGTAATATGAAAAAGACCTAACCCTATATGCACAGCCATCGGCAACCTGTCTCAACTCGGCACTCATAGCCGCATCGGTTTGCCCCTGCACGGTCAAGCAAGATTGTTCGTTATATTCGCTCGTACGAGGAAATTGTTATGTCAAAGGTAGTACGAGCTAAATTGGACAATACCTTATGTTTGAACCAAGAAATGAAATCGGGCATTCTATTTCCCGCACCCTTTTTAAGTAGGGTGTCGGCTTCCTGCGGGGTCGGTTCCCTTGGTCGACGCCAGAATTGATGAAGAAATTCCCTGTTCGAACAAGAAACAAGGGGTTGGATGTGGACTAGTAACTAATTAGAAACAAGTTTGATGATAACTTACTGTATGTATGGCTCCACTTCAGACAGGTTGGTCAACACATACATCATGATATTGCGCCACTCGTCATGTTTCAAGTTCTTGTGTGTAGCATCACTTGCAGTTCCTAATTGCCCCCGGAAAATGCTGAGGGTTGATTCATTTTCTCCAATATTGTAACGAAGGGATGGATTATGCATGCTAGGCAGGTTGTCACTGTAGTATGTTGTTGTGAAGTTTGAAACCTCCTCCTAAATGTATGCCTCTGCAATGGAAGCTTCAATTTTGGCTTTATTTTTACATTTTTTTGAAGATCCTTTTGACATCTCTCAACCGAATAGCACCAATGGCAATGAACAGCCCCCCCTATTCGTGCCTCATAAGGGAGGTGTAAAATCAAATGCTGCATCGGATTAAAGAAGCCGGGGGAGGCTGCGGCCGACAGAGACCGGCTGGGCCCAGGCCCGCGGCCGGCGTGGGGCGCAGGGCACGGTGAGCGTGGGCGGTGGGGCGCCGGCCGCCGTGCTGTGGGGCGCGGCCCGCCGCGTCGTGGACCAGCGGGGCCGGCGTGGGGCGCGGGGCGCGCCGAGCTCGGCCGGTGGGGCGCCGGCGGTAGCCTTGTTGGGCGCGGTGTGGGGCGCGGGCCACGGCGAGCTCGGCCGGTGGGGCGCGGGTTGCCGAGCTGTACGGCGCGGGCCGCCGCGATGTGGAACAGGGGGCGGCGTGGTGCGCGGGAGCGAGGCGGGGTGGGCGGCATGAGGCGCGGGAGGCGGCGGAGGCGGCGCCCGGCGGCGGCGCGGCGAGCTCAGCGCCAGCGCGATTGAGTCACCGTAACTAGAGTGGAGTGAGTGAGTGAGTGACAGAGCTCTCGCGCGCTGCCACCTACTAAGTGTTTTTTTGGGTTTGCCGAGTGCCCAGATCGGGTGCACTCGGCAAATAGGCCCATATGCCGAGTGCCCTAAATCTGGTGCACTCGGCATTATTTTCTTTTCTGTTTTTATTTTTTTCCTTGTTTGCCGACGGCTCCATGTACCTACACTCGGCAATTTTTTTTCCAGAATTTCATTTCTTTCTTTTCGATACTGATCTCTATTTTATTGTATAATATACTCCCATAGCTTTAATTTCAAATTCCATAAGCAATAGATAGTAAATGCAACAACAAATAATAATCCATTATTTTATTTTAAGCGATTATATGTCGAAACTCATTTTAAACCAATGTTTGTTGTATAATTGCAAATAAAAAATTTATTATATGGAACGGATCCAAAAAAATACCTTAATGTTACATGAAATAATCTATGGTGTATTATGGTTTTACAAAAAAAAATGAGGTCAAAACCCTGCAAGGACGCCATTATTTCATGTGGTTCAATCTTAAATTGAAATTGTTTAGTAATTGATATTACTAACTAAAAATTGCTAAACGTATCCAATAAATTACCAAAATTTCACATGATTCCATCAATCTCCATTAATGTCTATACAAAAGTTTCAAACCATAACACCAAACTGATAGTCACTTTGATTACAAATCTAACCAGATCATTTTCAACTTTATGAAACTCTTCCGGAGATGTTCGGAGTTCTACATAACATACGTGACAACTTATGCGAAAATGTTTCAAATTTTTATCATAGCATCGGTGTATGATAAAATGACACCACATCAAATATCAACATTTTCAGAGTTCGTTTGCCTTTTTTAAAAAATTTAAAAACCATTCGACCACAAGTTCCGGCTCGTGTCCCAGAATAAGGTTATCATAATTTCTTTTCTTTTCATAGGTATAGGCTCCTCTGAACATGAATAACTTGAGTATCAATTTTCTACTATTTTTTTCTAAGTATTTCTAACACTTGCAGTTCAAATTGGACTCGATTGAAAAATTGTTTGCAACTAAGTTAATTATGAAAAAGAGTAAACAAACAAAATAGTGGACCAACTTCTAATATTGACTAGCAAATGTTGTATTATATGCACACAAAAAATTTGAGGCTGAGGAAATGAAAAAAAAACTGTTTGCCGAGTGTCTAAGTGCCGACACTCGGCGTACAGGTGTTTGCCGAGTGCCTAAACCCTAGCACTCGGCAAACAGCTGACGGAGGGTAATGGAGTTGAACGTTTGCCGAGTGCTAGGATTTAGGCACTCGGCAAACACCTGTACGCCGAGTGTCGGATTAATGCCGTGAGTCTGGCTCTTGGCAACTGCGCGTTTGCCGAGTGTTTTCCCGTTGCCGAGTGTTTCTAGTTTGCCACTCGGCATCCATCCCATATGCCGAGTGCCCGATTTTCTGCCCTCGGCAAAGTGTGTGGCACATGGTGTATAGCCGCTCTCCGGTAGTGAGCATGATGAGTCTCTTTCGAAGGCTTAGTGATCTCCGCCTTTTCAGATGGGAATTTTTTTTTTTAGTTTCCAAGACAGTACCTTTGACAAAAAAAATCTTCGTGCCGAAGGCTAGGATTTCAGAGCCTCGCCAACCGGTTTTGCTGCACCCTTCCGCTCACAGTCCAGCAACATTCATCTGCACCTTTATCCCTAGAAGTGGCATATCTCAGGTACGTGAGCGCAGGCTGAAAGACAAAGCTGGCTAGAGATCCTTAAGCGAAGTCTACTGCTGTATTCAAAATGAAGTCTCCAATTAAGCGAAGCCCCGGCTATGACTACAGCCTTCCAGGCATAATTCACAAGAAGAAATCCATCCACTTAACTTCGGTTATCTTCACGCCACTTCACATAAAGACGTACGAGCTCAATCAACCAAACTACACAAGACAGACCCATGCAAATAGCAACCAAGGAGCACATGCAAAGTCAGCATGCAAAAATACAGAGCGACAGGAATTATCTCTGCCAGAATGGTCCAAGCGAAGCTAACTTCGGAACTTCTCCCAAAACAACCACTCGATGAATGAAGATCCATAGTTATGCAACACACAATGCAGGTATTCAAAGAACCTGCGGCCGGCTTCAGGCCCAGTAAGGATCTGTTCCACGGAGCACCTTCGGCAAAGCAACGCATCTCCGAGGAGGCCAGTCGAAGTTACATGTGAAGTCTTCTCAAAGCCATATTTCGAAGATCCGACACAACATAAGCAAAGTCCAAAACTTGAACCTCGAAGCCAAAGCGTCCAAACTAAGATGCGAAGTGTGAAAGGAAGTTGCATTGCTCTCCAAAAAGCTTGGTCACTAGGCCTTTGTCGCAGAAACTTTTCACAGGCAACATGAATTTGAAATCCTAGATGATGAAACATCCAACAACAGCGGCCTTGTTGAAAGAGTAGCATGCAACACCACTGCTGGGGCTGAGGGTTGGTATTATCCAAAAGCAACATGGTCTCCGATGGATTTAAATTAAGATATTAAGATGTCCGCACAGAAGAGGAAAAAACAATTTAATGGAGGTTGTGCCTAGTCGAGCTGATAAAGGATTAGAAAACAATAATGGTGTAGTCGTGTAGTGCAAAGATTAAAAAAGTTCACATGTTTTTCGGAAGAGCCATTTATCTCAATTTCTTACCATGGTCAAGTACCAGTCTCACCTTCCAAGGTCTGTATTCAAGTGAAACCGATCGTAATTTGTTTGAGCTAAGCATTATTACCGGCCTTCCCGCGAAGACTATTACAATTTGGGACCTGATGATTGTCCACGCAAAGCTAGCAAGCCCGGATCTTATTTTACTTTGGATCGAGTTTCGGTTCAGTTTCCCTCCGAAGTGCTATTTTTGGCAATCAAAGACTCAGGCACAACGTTGCCACAACTTCGTTCAGACTCATTCTCCAGACCGGCAGATCTCATTGCTCAGTCAACATATTTTAATCAATTAAGTTCCATGTACCATACTTAACAAAGGGCTTGCTGCATCTGGTCGATGAAAAGGAATATCCGTCACGGAAGAGTGCTCAAAGCAAAAGGCACAACGTCATCTCACAAACAAAGCCTGAGGGGCTTCGCTCAGGTTCACGCTTGAGGGGCTTTGCTCAAGTTCACGCTGTGGGGCTTCGCTCAAGAGCAAAATGCTCCAATGTCTTGATTTACTCTCTCAGATTTAAAAAGAAGGAACCCCTCCATTAGGAGTCAAATGGTGCATTACAATATTGTAAGCATTAAAGATCTTCTCTAAAAATTCATCCACAGTAAAGCTCGGACACCGAACCAATGATATCATCTTCGTTCAAAGCGTGGTTGTTCAACTTCTGACAGTAAAAACTCGACTGTTAAGGCCAACTCCGAAGTTCGAGACGGTGTTTGGTCTCAGTTTTCAAATCAAACTTCGCGGGATTCAGACCTTCGAAGTAGGCCTTCGCCCGCGAGGGGCTGCTGTTGGGGATTTGACTTCGCACGAACACAGCCCCTAAACTTCGGAGTTCATACCAAAAGTTGACTTCGTACTAAAAGTTGACTTCGCACCAAAAGCTGACTTCGTACCAAAAGTTGAACAAGATAAAAGTTAGCAGAACTTTCATCATCAACTTTCATCAAGACGCGAAGTCTGGAATAAACTCCAGAACTTCGCGCCAACTTCAGAACAACCTTGAATAGAGAAAGGCTCAAAAGTCGTCATGGACCTAGAATGCAGCAGAACGAAGGTGAAATGACAACTTCACGCCTGTAGCCTCAAGCTGTTTTATTTATTTTAGAGGGGCCAAATGGTCATTTGTATGTAATCGCGAAGGTTAGGACCACTATAAATACCCCCTGACTTGTATAGTACAACGGACGATGAATGAACAGTGATTCTAGGTGAATTCTGATCATTTGATGTTTGGCGTGAAGTTGGCTTCACCCAACATTTTCTCAGGTTGTTAATAAAGGTTAACATATTGGACCTCTTATTTAAATTTTGATTAACAACGACTATTAACTAGAGGCAAGTAGCATCTCTAAGAGATTAGCCAAAATGATTATCCAAATTTAGTGATTTAACTTTCATCTAAAATAAATGTCAGTTTAAAAATAAGAATACAATAGACTATCTAAATTGATATGCATTAGACTATCTAAATTGATATGTATGAGGTAAGCTATCCAAGAGAACGAATGAGGTGGGAATATGGGATAGAGAGGTAAATTAAAAAATTTAGTGTCATTCGCAAACATTGTTGAAGACATTTTAGCTTTAATAATAATCAAATTTGCCTTTATAAAATGATTTAGCTAACATCATGTACATGCTTTTCTGCTAATACTCTTTTTATCAACCATGAAAATGGTTACTACTATTCGTGTTAATTTCCATAGGACACAAACATGTACCATTCTATCGTTTCTTATAAGAAGACAATAATAGCATGTTAGTTTGGGCAATCGATTTTAACCAACTATTCGGTTCGATTTCATTGGTTCCTACAAACTTTTCTACAGTGCTATTGATGGGTACTGCCTGTGTTGGTGGTGCCCCTAGTGGAGTATTTTTACACTGACCGGAATGCATCCGCTAGAGTTTACGTATGTCCACGCACAGTGTTGTACGGTGAGAGTGCAACCACCAGAGCTTAGGCTATCCGCACTGCATGTGCGCTAACCCAGTCTCCGAAGAAGAATGGCCCACATACTAGTTTGGAGGGTACCGATCGGTGAACGAAATTTACTGCCGTCGCTCACCTCTATCATGATCTCCAAAGCCACTAAAGCCGGCATGCTGCTCAACCCTCCTTCCCTCCTCTCACATGAACAGTACATAGCGTTCATCATCCTAGATACGCTGGCTTTAGCATTTTACTGCAGCAAACTAAATCATACTGCTTTGTTTGGAGGCTACCGGTGCAGGGCTTCAACCGGTATATTTCCAGTTATGGTTCATTTAGGGTCCTGTAGTGCAAGCAACCTTAGGCTCTGATAAGGTTGGGACACGCCTGCCAAGGCACAGCAGCCCCTCATGTGTGCAGGGACACTGACGGGATACCAAAGCGAGACACTGAAGCTCCAGCCACCCAATGCAGAGCAAGCCATTACAAAATTTCTTCAAATTAATTTACTTCTTTTGAAATAGTACAAAAATCCCATACGACACAAATAATAAACTAAGTTCATCACACCATAAGTACAAAATAAAAAAAAGTGGAAAAGAATTAATTAACAGCTGCAACTTGCAAGCATTGTTGCTTCCACCAGCATAACAACACGGCATCTCTCTTCTCCTAGAAACAGAAGACCACATCAGAGACGCCGCCCTTCTCCTGCTTCCACGCCACATCGACCATCAGCTTCCCGCCATTTCCCCATTCAAATCCAGCCTCACATCCATCCACAAGGCTCCTCTTCGGCTCCACATCAGAGTAAACCAGTAGCCGTCCTCCTCCCTTCACCTTCAACCTCACCTCGCCTCCACTGCCATACTGAACATCAATGATGGCGCCGCCACAGTTCAGATAGTCAACCACCCCGATTGGCGCGAAGCATGCTTTGGCGGCAGTGGCACTGCCGCCGATGGTTATGACCGGGGCAAACGTGAAGAGCTCAAAGGAGGACGGCTTGAGGGTGAACTGGATGGGTTCTGAATCTGGTGTCACCAGGAGGAGTTCCTCTGTTTGGCATCGGTAGACCGCGTATGATGCAGCTTTCGCCATGGCGAACGTGTCATCCCGCTGGCTCCACTCAACGTCGGCAGGCCGGACATTGCCGGAGACCGGCTTGTAGCAGTGGGAGTAGCCTCGGACACGGTGCTCCGCTGGGTCCCACCCTGCTCCCTGGCAGTTGAATGCCCCAATGACCCCTCCGAACTGCAAAATTTATTTTTGGACAGTTTCAGAACTCTGATGGTTAATTCACGTGGGATCCTTGTTGTCAAGACCAACAATTCATGAACTGAAAGCATGGTAGGAGGCAGTCTTCAAGAATTGAAAGCATGGTAGGAGATATTCAAGAACTGAAAGCATGGATGCACCGTCCCTGTTACCGCCGTTGCTAGAGTAGATTTTCAGACTGGGCAACAAGTCTATGAAATGCAATAAACAGTTGATGCCTCAATGACAGCAGTAGGATACAATACAACCCCCACGTACTTTTCATCGATCGCAATTAGTAACCGATCGAGACATTTGGAAATATTTTGATCGAAACATTTGGCGAAATGGTATGGTAAATTTCAAAAAAAAAACAAAGAAAGAAAGAAAAACTGACCTTGTTCAGATTCCAAATCTTGAGGACAGTGTGCTGATCAAAGAGCGGGTTTTCGAAGAGGCAGTCTCTGGTGGGCAGAGCATAGTGCAGGCACCTAGGCACGGTGCCATCGGGGAAGACGAGCCTCCTGAGCAGAGCGAAGTCATGGCCGCCGAGGCTGTCGCTGACGTAGACGGGGCCGCCGCAGACGGCCCTGGCGGCGGCGTGGAAGGCGGCGCAGGCGTGGTCGGACTGGAACATGTCCCAGTCCGGGCGGATGAAGTGCCCCATCCACAGGCTGTTGTAGAGTTCAGATAGTCAACCAGCCCAATCGGCGCGAAATTTGGAAACATTTTGAAACCGATCGGGCCCACATTCTACGTCAAACATCCCGCAGAGGACAGGACGCTCATGAACAAGCGCGCGTGTTCTCGACAGAACGAACGAACATATAGCATGGCTGTTTAATTAAAGCCAAACTACATTTAGTGGGGCCATTAATCTACTGATTAGGAACTTAGGAGAAGGTTTAAGTTTAACGCACTAGCTCTTTTTTGCTAATCAGAAAAGTAACTGAGGCCAGTTTTTACTCGTTGGTTCGTGTACTCTTTTCTTTTTCGACTTTACTTTAGTCTTTGTCATCACCTTTTTTTCACTTTTTTATACAGTGTCAGACTCCAGATACAACTTATACACAATAGAGGCTCTTATAAAATCTGAATAAGGATCGAATGGCTGGTAATTGCATCGAATATTTTCTACAAATATATCTTTTTTTTTTCAATGTCTGTTATCAAACACGTTTTTTTTTATTTTTGTAACAACACCCTGGAGACCCACGCAAGTACCTCTCTGTTGTGAGACCTACTCCAAAACATACTTAAATGATGCCAAAACGACTTCATATTTGAAACAGTGTCACCCCCTAAAATGGTTTTATTTTTGACTATGGAGGGAGTATGTGTTTGGTAATTCATGCTAAGTGCTGTAAAAAAATGCAGGAAGCACCCACTTCTAGACATGGCAGAAACTTCAACCTCAGGTATCGGTCAACTGTAGACTGTAGTGATAAATTATGAGAGCCTTAGGGCATGTTTGGTTGGCAGCCAAACCAACCCACGCCTAAGGTTCGGCTGCCACACTGACAAAGCTGTTGTTTGGTTTCTATCCATGTTGTGGCCGCCATAAACTTTTCTTCCTGTCGTTTTGCTCCTGTGTTCGTCGTTTAACGTGTGACAAAGTGTGGCGGGAGTGTGGCGAGTGAGGCGAGCCTTTTGAGCGCCACGGGCCACGGCTGTGGCTGAGCTGGGTGTGGCGTGGCTAACGAGGGCCAGCAACCAAACATCCTCTTAGAGAATTTGTCTTCGTACGATAGGTTAACAATGATCTAGAAGGTTAGCCTAAATAAAATGTACATGGTACAAACGTATACAAAATCATAATAAATTAAATTTATATAGATTAGACGAAAGGCCAGGGCTTTTTTTACGAGAACTCGGCCCACCGGACGTGCATGGTGTACTGCGTCTGGGCCGATAAAGTCCCTTGCGATTTATTTGGATGTTTCAACTCGCACTCCCTACCGGCCCACTATTTATCAGCCTCGTGGGCTTACCAATCAATCCATAGACGGTACAGATTAATCTGCTGGGCTCGTGTTAACTTTTCATCGCCACAGCCACAGGTGTCAGTCGATAAATGAAAGCTGCTTTTACTCCCTACCAATTACAACAACTTCCAGAAGAAAAGCGGTGGCCACGTCACCCGAAATTCTTACGGCCGTCCGATCTCGAGCTGAACGGCCTAGATCGCTTGAAGCGGATTTTACCACAGCCAGCTTCTGTTGCCTCTCACAAGCTTCTTCAGCTTCTATTTACTTCATCCAGCTTCTCATACTCCCTACCAATTACAACAACTTCCAGAAGAAAAGCGGTGTCCACGTCACCCGAAATTCTTACGGCCGTCCGATCTCAAGCTGAACAGCCTAGATGGCTTGAAGCGGATTTTACCACAGCCCGCTTCTGTTGTTTCTCACAACCTTCTTCAATTTCTATTTACTTCATCCAGCTTCTCATCAGAATCTACGAAAACAAATATATACTACGGCTTCCGCTACTCATTCTACAGGATTCTAGCTTCCTCTCTTTGCCCGTTCGCTCTTTCTCACTCGCTCCCGTCGCGAGTAGCGATGGCCGCGACTCCCCACGCCGCGCGGCGCAGCGGCGCCTCCTAGCACGACGTAGTAGCGTGCCAGTCGCCGTCAGTGGCCGCGGCCGCGTCCACCTCTCCGCTCTCCCTCAGCGCTGCCTCCAACTGCCGGTTCGCGTGTGTTCCTCGGAACCCTAGGAACCCTAAGTTCCTCGTCCTCACCGGTGGTGGTCGGTACCTCACCCTCTTCTTCCTTCTCCCTCGATGTGGCCCTGAAGCGACAGCCGTTGCTCTCTTCTTCTCTTTCCTCCCCGTTGCGATTGGCTCCTAGAATGGCGACGGCGAGTTACGGCATAGGCCAAGTGGGTTCCCACATCTTGCTCTTCTCTTTCTCCCTACGCGTTGTCTCCAGCACCTATGCAATTGGTGGATTCGAGGGGCAAGTCCCTCTTGCTTCCTCACCCTTGGTTAAGAAACGTCTGCTATGTTTCTTACTCTAAACTGCTACCTTTGTACTGTCTTTGCGTGTTTAATTAAATGTCTATTCAAAATATTTGGTTAACTTTGAGATCTTCCTAATGCTTTTGATTAATTTGGATTAAAAAATTACTATACGCAATTTACAAGGTTACTATTGTTCTCCTTCATTGATCTAGGATTTATGAGAAGGTTGCGCACTAAATAGGCTCTGCTTGTTTGTCTACTTCTATTTTGTTGGAGTTATTGATTACCTGGTATTTTTTCTCTCGCCAAAAGATTTGTCAAGGTGCAAGCTGATTAGCTGAAGCAATGGTAACCTAGCTTCACGTTTTGTTTTGGCAAATAGTAACCTAGATTCGCCAAAACAAGCTGAACCCAATAGTAACCTAGCTGAACCATCTACAGGATTACCACAAGCACTGTTTTGTTTTGGCTGATTTGGATAGTAAGCTAAAAGCTTATAACATTAATGTATTCCTTTTGTCACAAATATACTGACAGATGATGAAGGTACGTCCTCTAATATCATGCCATGGTTTGTTTCCTGGTTCATTTACAGGATTATCAAAGGCACTGCTTTTATCCTTTGCAGATTTCCTCCTCGAATGGATGATTTGATTAGTAAGCTAAAAGATTATAACATTGGTGTTTTCCTTCTTGCTTGTGTCATGAAGATCCTGACGAATGATTAAAGGTAGGTCCTATAAAAACATGCCATGGTTTGCTTCCACTCTGATGATTCCATTCTAGGAGCACCAAAAGTTATCTGCAGCTCTTTGTTTAGGTCGTTTTTCATTTTGCTACTATGTGGACATCTTCAGCTTGTCGCAGCTAAAAACACTTGCTCCATGCCATTCTACTGCTACCTAATATTTTATATACATTCTATTGCTATTTATTATGTCTGCCTCTCAATTTGGCAGAAGTAGATTGAAGCTATGTGAACCTCTAAAAACTAAATATTAAATTAGATTCCAGTTCATTAAATTCTCCTGCTACAGTGACTTCAAATTCCGTGGTCACATGGGCCGGCTTGCTCATTGTTTTTGTCTTTAACTCACAGGCCATTATATAATTCTACCATACAGTATGTGCCAATTTAGTTTACATAGATGTTTTGCGCGTTCAAAGATTTGACACTGCAAGTATTCTATTTTCCATGATTTGTTGCAGTATGTGAATAAAGCAAGCTAAAAGTAGCCAAACTCAGGAGTTTAAAAGTGGCAAACATACGACAATCGTCTGTTGAACCAACTGCTGAGTTAGGAATTGGACTTCACTGCCATATCACTACAGGAAACTGGACCTTTGCCGAGTGCCTGGACCTTTGCCGAGTGCCAAATATCGCGCATTCGGCAAAGGCCTTCTTTGCGGAGTGCCGCACTTGGCAAAATTTGGCACTCGGCAAAGCCTTTTTTGCCAAGTGTCTGGCCCTCGGCAAAGACAGGCACTCGGCAAAGACATTCTTTGCCGAGTGCCGGACACTCGGCAAATTAACCCACTCGGTAAAGAAGGCGTTCAAATTTTTCGGTGAGTTCCTGGATACGGTCTCAAAAGACACCCTTCAACATGAATATCATTTTTTGAACGGCTAAGTTTCATTATTTCATGCGCCCGCAGTTCAAACCAACATTTTCTGGAAAAATTCAAGTAGACAAAATAAACTAAAGAAATATATCAAAAAGCAATGAAAAAGTCCCAAACTTCAACATGTTGTTTGTGTTAATGTACCAAACCTCCAAAAAAATTGGGTGCAAAAAAACAAAAAAATTAGTTTGCTGAGTGCCTAGGGTTGGCACTCGGCAAAGCTTTTATCTTTGCCGAGTGCAGGGCCCTAGCACTCGGCAAAGCTGTTTGTAAAAAAAATAAAAAAAATGATAACTTAAGCCGCTCGGCCCGGCCTACCCAGCCTAACACACGCGCGCCCCCATCCTCCCAGCCCGCCCCGCCCCCAGCCCACCCCGCCGCCGGAGCCCTCCCCCCGCCAGAGCGCCGGTCCCCCCCTGCCGGATCCCCGCCGCCCGGCTGCCCCGGGCGAGCCCGCGACCCCCAGCCCGCCCCGCCGTCACTGCAACCGCCGCCGCCGTAACCTCGCCCGCCCCACCGCCGCCCCCGCCCCCCCAGATTCCCCGCCCGCCTTCCCCGGCCGCGTGCGCCCCGCCGACGAGCCCCCCATCCCCGCCCGCGCTCCCCCATCCCCGGCCGGGCGCGCTCCCATCCCTGGCCGCCCGCCCGGCAGGAGGAAGAAGAGGGAGGAAGGAGGAAGAAGAAGAAGGGGAAGAAAAGGTAAAAGAAGAGGAGGAGGAGGAGGAGGAGGAGGAGGAGGAGGAAGAAGAAGAAGAAGAAGAAGGAGGAGGAGAAGGAAGGAAGAAGAAGCTCCGGCCGCCCCACCCCGGTTGTCGTGCCCGCCCATTGTCGTCCCTAGCTAGCCCTCCTCGGAGAAGAAGGTGAAGCCATTGTGGGTGTCAGCCATCATGCCAAGTCAGACGGCCTTCGTGCCGGGTTTGTGGTTGTCGGCCTTCGTGCCAACAATTTTTCTTGCAAGTTTTGGAAACCTCCCCATACAAGGGAGGTGCTGCCGAATTTTTGAACTTATAGCGACGTGTTTATTCTCTTGTAGAGCAGGACCTGTCAGAGGGGACCCGAAGCACTTTCTCGGCGTTGCTGGTCTGCCTGCACCGCACCGACAAGCCACTGCACCGACACGCCACTGCCTCGCTAGCCTGACTCCACCGCCACCCTAGGTATAACCCCCTCCTCTTTTGCACGCATGTTTTATATGGTCATTTAGCCCAGTTAGGCGTCTCCCGTTCGAAAGAATACAGATCGAGGTATGCAGATCTTTGCATATCTGTGACCGTATCTCTTTCGGATTGTCCACGTATTTTGGACGTCCCGCGAATGCGTAGATGAGGTTAGTTTCCATGGTTCGCTCCGGTCCGAGAAAGACTTTCGACACTACCTCCCTGTTGTTCTTTGGATACACACTCTCCCTTCCAGGACGTGTATTGGGAGAACAGCGGGGAGGTGCTGCCGAAATTCTGTCTCGGATAGGAGCGAAGCATGAAAACTGACCTCATCTATGCATCCACGGGTGGGATTAGGACCTATCCTCACCTATTAGATGGTAAGCACACCGAGCAGATACACCATGGTTATATTACTCATCGCTTATATATGTATATGCCAGAGTATGGAGAACCGTGATTGGATGTACATGGGCCACCCAAGTTTGACCCCAGAATGGATGACTAAGACTAATGCTTTCTTGGAGCATGCTTTTGGCGAGGCTGCTAAAGGGTCGAGTCGGATGCCATGTCCTTGCCGCAAATGTGACAATCGTGTAAGAAAGACTAGGAAGGCCGTGGAGGAAGATCTTTGCAAGTATGGATTCACGCCAAACTGTACCTGCTGGATCTACCATGGTGAAGCCGATCGTATTAGAGAGAAGGTGGTGAGACCACGCCTCGAGGCTTTTGATGGAGATGCCGGGGTAGCAGACTGGATGGTTGACTTTCACGAGGCACGGTTCGGTGAAGGATTGGAGGATGACCCAGAGGAATCCACAAAGGCGTACCTTGCTATGCTGGATTCGGCCCAGAAGCCCCTTCATGAGAAGACAATGATTTCGCAACTGGATGCCATTGGACGCCTAATGTCGTTCAAGTCGCTGTGTAGCATGAGTCGAGGCCACTTCAATGTTATGTTGGCTGTTTTTGGATCCCTGCTTCCGGAGGGTCACATGCTGCCGAAGAACTTGTACGAGCCATAGAGACTTCTTCATGCACTTAAGATGCCGTATGAGCACATTCATTCTTGTCCGAATGGGTGCGTCCTATTTAGGAAAGATCACGAGAAAGGAACGCACTGTCTAAAGTGCAAGTCCTCTAGGTATCTAGAGGTCGACACTAGTGATGGCAAGAAGGGGCAGCTTTGTATCCCTACTAAGATCCTACGGTACCTTCCTGTCATACCGAGGATCCAACGGCTGTACATGACAGAGGAATCCGCGAAACAGATGACATGGCACAAACAAGGCAAAAGATACAGCCTTGGCAAGATGGTACACCCATCGGATGGCGATGCATGGACCTACTTTGATGGCTTCATCGTAAAGCTAAGGAGGCTCGGAACGTACGTGTAGCGCTGGCAACAGATGGATTCAACCCCTATGGATTGCTGGCGGCCCCGTACACTTGTTGGCCCGTGTTTGTGATCCCCCTCAATCTCCCCCCCCCGGCGTCATGTTTCAACCCAAGAACGTTTTCTTGTCGCTAATAATTCCTTGACACCCGGGGAACAAGATGGGAGTGTTCATGGAGCCTCTCATTGATGAATTGATCATTGCTTGGGAAAAGTGGGTACTGACATACGACCGAGCTACAAAGTAGAACTTCACAATGCATGTGTGGTACCACTACTCCCTGTATGACTTCCTGGCGTATGGCCCATCGGCTGGAGATGTCGGCTGTGCAAGCACAGAGGGCAGCCGAGGAGCAGAGGACGCGGGACATGTTCAGTTTCATGGCGAGCTTGCATGCCTTGCAAGGTGTGGTTGTGCCTCCATCGCTGCTCGCTCCAGTTGTGCCTCCTTCTCCTCCTGTTCTAGGGACTCCGGTTAGTATGTCAACCTTCTGATTCCTTTAGCTTTTGCGCCTCTCCTGCAGATACTCATGATTTTATTTCTCCTTTGTGCAGCCACAGTCGGTGGGTTCAGCCCCGACTCCACACGGTGGCCCGTCTCCACAGGGTGGCCCGTCTCCAATGTCCGTGTGGCCAACTGGCCCTCCTCCACAGACCGAGTAATCTCCTCAGCACCCCGAGTGGCCAGGACCAGGATGGCAGTAGGTACCGCTCTGCATGTTCTATTCGGACTTGATCGAAACCCAGACTTTGTGTTTGGGATGCATTAGAGACATTTATAAGTATGTGACGGATTTTGGATTATATACGATGGATTATGGGTGATATGTGTGTGTGATGCACGACGGATGGATGATATATGTGAATTTCATGGATTACGGATGATTGGATGAAGGATGTGATATAGTACGCTCTGTGTGTGATGATGTATATAATATATAAGTGATCTGTCTCTTTGTTTTGGTGGAAAGCAAAAATAAAAAAAACAGCATTTCTGACCGCTTTGCCGAGTGTGGCACTCGGCAAAGACCTCTTTGCCGAGTGCCATGGTCATGACACGACAAATCTGGATAACCTGAGAACTTATTTTCCAGATTTGCCGAGTGCCATGGCCGTGGCACTCGGCAAAGATTTTTTTAAAAAAATTTAAAAAAAATCTTTGCCGACTGCCATAGCAGCAGCACTCGGCAAAGAAGTTTTTAAAAAAACAAACGTGTCATTTTCTTTGACGAGTGCAACGGCTAGGCACTCAGCAAAGAATTTTTTCAAAAAAAATAAAAAAAATCTTTGCCGAGTGCCTCCTGTGTCGGCACTTGGCAAAGAAGCCGTCAAAGTTGACGGTTGGAACTTTTTTTGCCGAGTGCTGACCTGGCACTCGGCAAAGCCCGATATTTGGCACTCGACAAAGAAACCTTTGCCGACAGGATCTTTGCCGAGTGCCATTTGCCGAGTGTAATAAGATCTTTGCCGAGTGCCCCAGGGACTCGGCAAAGAATCAACATCCTGTAGTGTATGATCATTGCTTACAAAGGCAAGCCTACTAAATTAGAAACTGACAAGATTCTAACATATAAATGATTGCACTTTCAGTTTAAGTGTTTGAACAATTCTTCAAAGAGACAAAGACACACTGTCATAGTTTCCAATTTCATTTCTTTTGTAGGATGACAGAGACACACTGTCATAGGTTGTTTGTCATCCCTTTTATTAAATTAACTGGGTAGCTACATTATACCTTTCTTGGCAAAACCATGGATCATCTGATTGGATGTATGAAAGATTATGTTATTGGAGAACGTATGATGTTGACTGCATGAATATATATAACAGTTACTGCTTTTCCTTTTGGTAGGTGTGTTTCTTTGCAGTGAGTAGGGGCAAGCCAGCCAGGCCAATGAAACGAGCGCTACTAAACTTTCGAAGGTAAATAAAAAAGAGATTGGTCTTTGCATTAGATTTCCAGTGTGTGCCTTGATGACGACTCGGCAACAGGCTGACCATGACAATTGTGTTGCCTTTAGGTTGAGGCAAGTGCCAAGTGTCAGATTGCACCAAATAGGGATGAAGACAGCTGGGATTCCAAGCCGATCGGTACTACCTGTAATGGTCTGCAGAGCAGTGTAACACCCTAATTTTGAATCTATTTAAAACATGGTAAATTCAAATGTTTTTCTTTAGCTAGTTGGATTATAGGGCATATAATAATTTTCTTGGTTTAAATATAATACATGTATTGTTGCATGCTGCTGCATAATCTTCTTCCTGCATGCTGGAATTTTATTTTGGTGTTTTGCTGCTTATTCAAATTATGCTTGGAAGCTTATTTGGAGACCAGAAAAATCTTTATAAATTATTTTTGTGCTGCCCGAGAGCTGGCCTTTTCTTTTCCTCCTCTTCTGTTGTTGGTTGGTGCAGAAGGCACCCAGGTGCCGAGCTGCAGCAGGCCTCTCCCCTCGTGCCTTTCTCTGCAGATCAACCCAGCAGGCCAAGTAGCAAGCTGCTTCCCTCGTTCCGTCGGCTTGTCTGTCAGCAGGGTCCACCCGTCACCCTCCTGCCCTCTGTCTGCCTGCTAGCACGGGACCGAGAGAAGCCGCCATCCCTTCTCTGATCGAGCCGGACCAGAGCACCAGTACCTCCGACCCATGACTGCACCAGGACTACCCTCCTGCGTCCAAACAGGCGACCACGCCGAGCCTTCCCTGCTGCCGCCCCTTGATCCTAGACCCACTTGGCAGGAGCGCCCCCTCTGCAGTTTGAGCCAGCGCTGCCAGCCCCGTCCGATCTCCAATTCATCTCGGAACTCCGAATTAACGCCCAATGTTCGTCCTATAAAACCTCTAGAGTCCGCGCCGCCTCTCTTTTTCCATCTATTGGCCTTTGCCCTCGTTCTGGGTAGCCGCCACCCCTCTCGCAGCCACCAAGAACAGGGCCGCCCGCCGCCGCAATTCATCGAAGCCCCTGCCTTCCGGCCAGTGTATGGCTGCTCTAGAGCCTCACAGTAGCACGTTGAACCTTTTCCCTCCCTCAATTTTGCATTGTTCTTATAACTTGGTGGTGCTCCGGTTTACAGCGAGGAGGTTTCCGCCTCTCTTCATCGAGGACCTGCGCCGAAGACGCAATCAGCGAAGCCGGTGCTCCAGGTGAGTTTGCAGTGAGCTCCTAGATCTCCCGCACCTTTTCCCGCCCTATTTGGTGAACCATAACGCGAGAACGTTGTTGACACCAGAAGTGACAAACGGATATACCGCAAGCGTACGGTAGTCAATATAACCTTCACCGGGAGTATTCCAGGTATCGTATTTTCCGGGGGAACATGAAGTGTTCTAACTAGGTTCAAGACCGTCCAGTGATGAGACAAGGGATCTATGATAACTAGTAGAGAGGTCCCTATGTAGCAAAAGATATCTGGTCTTGGCTTTCTAAGTACAAAGAGCTTAGTCAGCTCCTCTCTTTACAAGAGGCGACAGGCGAAACTGGAGGAGATATAACTCCTCCCGAGGCGGCTGTACTATTGTATTGATGCCCTGCCATTTTAATAACTTGTCTTATACACGTGGTGGAATACGAAGACCAGACAAGGCTGTCACCACTTGCTGGCTACCACAAACAATCCATGCGACAAGCGGCCTACACTGGCAAGATATAGTCTAGACACCGCGTCTACACTACACTTACTACTCTAACTTTCACGAAAGACTAGAGCACTTCACTAAGTAAAGCAATGTACAGGTAAAGACAGTATATACTTAAAGTACCAGAACCAGAATATCAAATACTAGAAGGACTCAGATGTAGAACTTACTTGAAGATTCGTATCCGCTGAGGTACACCTTGAAGAAGACTCCCGACAGACCCGGGGCTTTCTCCTGAAAACTTCCCTCACTCTCTCCCAACTAGCACAGTACTATAACAGAGCTAAAGCTACTACATAGTGTTTTCTCCTTTGAATCATGCTCTAAAGTGAAGGCCTACGGGGGGTATTTATAGGGGGAAATGGAGTAGGGACTACTCCATCGCCACGTCAGCGATCCGTGTGCCCCTCCACCTCCACCCTTGGATAAACCAACCTCCAAACCGTCTTTGGATGGACGCCTTGGATCAACCACCATGTGGGAAGCGTGCAGGGAGTCGGTGGAGTGCCAACCGACCTGGATGGACACAGGGAGGGGGTCGACCGACCCTACCCAATGACCTATGGGCCCAACCTGGTCTTCTAGAAGACAACCCATGTCGGTGGAGAGAAAGTGGGACTGGGGGCCACACTTAGTGGTTCGGGTGACCCCCCTTTGATAGGTGGGGCCATCCCCCTTGCTTGTGGGCCCTCTCCATCATCTCTAGTGTGGGTATCAAGTGGTCGGACCCCCTGATCACCTCGGATGATGGAAATGTGGGTCCATGGATCCATGTGACTTCATCTTTCACCGTTGAGAGGAAACACACTTGTGATCCGAGGGTGGAACTTGGCTTGGGAGTACTTCTCCTGGATCGTGCCACATCACCAGAGTCCTGTGGGCCCCATGCATGGTTCGGCCGAACCATGCATGTGCTCCATTTGCCCTGATCTTCCTTGTGTATGCTGATATGACTCATGTGCTGAAATGTCATGTTCTGGTGTCACAATTTGTGGTTCGTCCGAACCACCTTTGGTGGAACCAAAGGTCCATCTTCTGCAGGTGGCTTCTTCATGCAATTCTAAGCACAATGGTGGTGCTAACTTGCCCATGGGTGGTTCGGCCGAACCACTCATTGTGCCCATCTTTTGCACATCGTTTCCAGAAGCTATGATATTAGTGATTGTGAAGTTGGTTTATCATTTGGCCATGCTTGGTTGGTTGCCCAACCTTTATATAGAGCTTCCGGACACTGGAAAGTACCTGTTCTTAGTGCCTGCAACCAAATAATGATAAGTACATGTGGAACCAAGTTATTTGTACCTAAGTCACTATGTGTTTGGTGGTTTCCTCCAGAAAGAATGCCTTGTTGACGGTTTTGATGGGGTAAAAACATGGTATAACTACCATCAACAAGATCCCCCACACTTAAGTCTTTGCTCGTCCTCGAGCAAAGGTTAGAGAGAGAATGATAAAATGTGATTATGACATTTTTATGGTATTAGTAAACACAAAGCTTTACTCAAGACATATCTCATACAATTGGGTTATGTGGTATTGTCTAGCATATATCATTCAGATGTTGAAAAAATGGAATAGTTGTCAAAGCAAAGTCATCTTCACATTTTTCATATCCTTAGCACTTAGAGTTTTTGATAATGGTTTTTAAAAGAAAGCACATAGTTTATTCTTACTTCTCAAATAGTACTCTCAAATCACTCAGTAAGTATATGATTTCTCACCAAGGCATAGCATAAGATTGCCTTCTTTTGTTTCATCCTACATCTATAAGGCTTATGTGGGGCTCAGGTAGGGATAAACAAGATAGCATACTTGCATTGCATTTATTGTAAAGTCAAAACAAGGATCCAATGAGAAGAATGTCATAATCTTAGATCAAGATGTGCAAGTGTGTGGAAAATGGTGGAATGTATTGCTCCTTTATTTGATAAGATCTCTCTCTACTTTATTTTAATTGAGACATGGCTAGCATTTTTTTCTTCTTTTTCCCCTTTTTTCAAAGTAATGGACTTTCATGTGTCCACTTTTTTTTGAATAGCCTTTGTGTCTCATCTATTGAGTCATACTTAGAGAGATATTCTAAACTTTAAATCATGGAGCAAATTTATGATGGAGATGGATGGTATGTTTTTGCATACTTCCAGTGTAGAAGTAGCATGTGTATATGTGGTGTGTACGTGATCTTGATCTTGGGACTATGACATAATTCTCTACTAGGGTCAACAAGGTTTGACCAAACTCAACACAAGTACAAGTAGCATATATAGAAGGGGTTTTGAATCATGATACGAACATATATGGCTTTGGTAGGAATTTCTTACTATTGAGGAGTGAGTGACACTATGGTTTTATGACATTTTCAAAAATCCACTTTGAATAGAAAAGGTATGAATCATGAGCTAAGAACTATATCACATCTGTCAACAACTAAGTCAATATGATATTCCTATCAAGATATGTGACCCACAAGTATAAGCATATGCGAGAATTAAACTTTGTGACGCTTCTACCCTTTAAATGTCATAAATCATGTCACTTTTTATTTTCAGATGCGAGTCTTCTTGTTTTTATTTTTGTTTTATTTCTTCTAAAGAAAGCAAATAAAAAGTAAAAATGAAAGAACAAATGGGAGTAGGAGTGGCAAACCGGTCAGAAGACATGTAGTCGATGAGTGGATGTTGACTGGTGGGTCCAGAGGTCCTAGGTGGGGTCGTCGACCCCACCATGGAGCTTCTGGCCACTCCGGTGATCGCCATTCGAATCCTCACCTTTGAAGGTGCTCCTGCACTTGCATTTTCCTGTTTTGTGCACATCGCCCGACCTGCCTTTAAAGGCTTCTTGGGATAGGTTTTGTCGAGCAGACGTGTCTCGTGTTCCTGAGTGTGTTGGGGAGGTCACTGACCTCCCCCACACTTGGCTGGCTGCATACTGGATTAGAGAGACAAAGGAAATTTCAAGTGCAGGGGCTCTGTTGGTGGCAACACACCGGCAGAACCGAAAGTTTTATTAAACATAGGCACAACTTACTAGGATAAAGATTGAATGAACTTAGCTATGTGCCTAGCATATTTGTGAAGTGGTTTGAGATATCTAAGGAAAAAGATCAAAGGAGGAGGTCCTCGTGCCCCATGATTGTTTCTAAGTGTGCAAACCGTACTAAGGACCTTCCTCATGACTCTCTTCTTAAACAATCATCCTCAGAGAGCCTTGACGGCTTCTTTAACATGGAGGACTATCCTTTCACCTTATGGAGTGTTGAGCTCCTCCCACAACTACTTCTCCTCTAAGGTGAACAAGGAAACAAAGCAACTTCCCTTGTGCACCCCACCGCCAATGCCCTTGTGGTTCTTCATGAAAGGTGGGCGTCGAAGGCGTGTAGGAGCTGGTATACTCCATAGGGCTCAACCTCAAGCACCTTGACCTCCATGGCAGCCTTTAGGGTCTTAAAAATGATCTCTTGGATTGAAGGGACCCTTATCCAAGGAACAATGAAATTTTTACTAGTGGGGGCCATGGTGGAGTTTCTCTTAAGGATCAAGGTCGAAGGAAGGTGCTGGAATGGTGAAGGATGGAGGTGGAAGGGAGAAGAAGGAGAGGAAGGGGTTAAGAAGATGAGTGCCAACATTCTCTCTTTCGAAATCACGAGAGAACGTCGAGGGAACCCTGGCACAACGTTCTGGACCTGGTGGGTCGCAACAGGGTGCCACAGGTGGTTCGGCCGACCCCAGATATGGGTCATGTGGCCGTGGCAACTTCCCCACACGCTCCCCAAAAGCTTCCCTAAATGTGATGAGGTTAAGGCGTTGCAAAGTACGGTTCGGCCGAACCATAGAATTGCCCCAAATTTCTGTCACGTCATCTACAAGAGCTCCTGAACGTTGCCCCATTTTCCAAAATTCCAAATTTTGCCAAGTGCGGGTCGCCTAACCTGGGTTTGTATTGCCCAGTGCGACCAGATTATGTATTTCTGAAAACTATATAGCTTGGCCTAATTTTTAGTCCCAAGTGGTCACCGATTTTCGGTTGTCCACTTCTAATTGGGGATTTTGGGGACCCAAGGTAAAGAAAGGATTTGCAGTTCATTGAGAACCTATCTAGTGATCAAGCTATACAAACAATTGAAAAAGAAAGTAAGACATGCAGATTTTAATTATGTCAATTAATTATCAGGGATGAATTCTAGCATGTCAACTTCTTCTTCAAAGGTTCATGTGAATGGAAAACTCTAAGGAGGTGGCCACTTACCTTAAAGATGATGAGTTATAGCAGTGGTCCTCCTCAGTTGCATTGAAGTTCTCCTTGCCCATACAACTTGACTTTTGACCATGAGGATCTCAATCTATTTTCCCGGATGATCTTATGACTTACCCGTGGAGATGTCGAAGTTTTTGCTACAGGGGTTAGTCCAAAAGTACAACCAAGTTCTATGCAGGTATGTTTTGATTCAATAATTAAGCTTAACACCATGTCATGTTTGATTAAGATAGTCTATTTAACCTAAGCACCATGCTTAATTTAAAAAGACTATGGAGGTATGATCGATTCATACAACCAAACCCAAGCATACTAGCTTAAAATGGAAGCATGAGATGATATACAAGATTCATCCAGAAGCTCAAGTGTGAAGCCAAGGAGCTTTTTTTTTTATTTTAGAGGGTTGAAGACAAAAGTAAGAGAAATGCACGAAACAAGAGGAAGTGGAAGTGACAAACCAGTCAAGAAGTATGGCTCAACATATTGGAGGTTGACTAGTGGGCTGAGGGGTCCATGGTGGGGTCGGCCGACCCCACCATGGAGGCTCCAGCCACTTTGGTTCTTCCCTTGCGCATTCTTACCTCTAATGATGTGTTCCTGCACTGATGCTTTTATTCGGGATATCCTTCAACGCCCAAATGTGTCAAGGGGGTCAAATGAACCCCCCACACTTGGTGTAAGGTGTGTCCTAAGTCATGGAAATAGAAAATATGAAGTGTAGGGGTTCTGCTGGTGGCAACACACCAACAGAACCAAAAATCTTACTACCCTACTCAAGTTAGGCACACAAGTTAAATGGTGTTAATTTGAAGCCAACTTGTGGGGGCCTAGCCACAAGAACTCATACCACTATGAGATTTAGAGAACTTATGATAAACAAAAGCATCTACAACCTCTATTGCAAAGGTTTTAGACACAAGAAGAGTGAAGGGGTTGTAGATCTCTTGCTGAGTAGTGGTAGAAAGAGAGATTGAGTTGGGAGATTTCTCAAATGAGCAAGGACTTGATGAGAGGATTAAAGGATAACTTCCATGCCTTTTGATGAAATTCTCCGTCTCAAAGAGTGAGTGAGCGATTTTCTCCTCATGACATTTCAAATCCTCCTCAAGACTTGGACATGTCATGGTTGTTTGTGAAATCGTCTTAAGCTCACCCCTTGGATCAAGAACAGATTTGGATTCTACCCTTGTGTTAAGAGGTTGGGAAGACCAAACAGGCAGATATTCCTTGCCTATTCTATGACCAAGCTTCTCATTTCCAGTGTCCTCCAAGATTTGCATGATTGGATTTCCAATAAATGTGAGATGAAAGGAAAGTCCAGGAAGGTCAAAGATGTGAAAATCTAGGGAGATCTTTAGATCATCAATCACTACAGGTACGCCTTGAAGGATTCCTAAACAATCAAGGACTTGACCATTTGGGAGCCTAAGGAGCAACCTTCATTGATGCTTCGGCCTCATCTAACCATTCCTTACTTACAATGGTAGATAGATTCACTAACCGTTGTTGTTGCTCTTTTTGGTCAGATTTATGGGCCTGATGACTCTCATGCCTCGGGTGTCTTAATGAATCCCCGGAGTCAATGACCGGATCATCATAAGACTTTGAAGGAAAGGCACAATTGGAATCATTGGGATCAAGGATGAGTTTAGAGATGGGTTCAAAGGACATCGCGGATGTGGGCATAGAAGGGGAGAGTATAGATTTTTCTTCTAAGCATTTTCGTTCTCCTTCTATGGGCACAGTCAGCATTCCTTTTGGAGGTTCATCCAAGATCCTAGATGTTTTCCTATGTGCCACATGGGACTTCGAGGCGTCAGATGATGCTAATTTGGGAGATTTTTTAAGAGATCCTTTCTTGAGAGGTTTTGAATGAAGTTCCTTAGAAGGTCACTTTTGGATAGTATAATTGTAGGCATTCCCAAAACTAGCAAGGTCAGTTAAGAGTTTAGCCTTGCAATCGAAGGAGTGATTTGGAGGATGGATTTCTTCCTCCTTCGATGTTTGCGGTATTTGAGGTTCAGGGTCGATGGCGGAATCTTTAGATAGGACTGATTTTGATTCGGCCATCAGGATTTCTTTTTGCTTGGGGATGAATTCCTTTTCTTCCTTAGGAGGCTCATTATACCCTTGGGTATGGGGAGTGTTTTCAAGCATTTTAGCAAGAAGTTTCTTCCCTTCACCAATGGTACAACGAAGGAATGCTCCTCCAGAAGATATTTCAAGGAATTGTACGGAGTTTTGGCTAAGACCGAGGTAGAAATGTTGCAAGAGTACTGGCTTGGGTATACCTAAATCAGGGCCAGAAGATGCTAAGTCTGTGAAACGGGCCCATGCCACACCTAGAGACTCCTTTTCCTTTCGTACAAAGTTTAGGATCTCTCTACGAAGTGAGCAACTCGGGGAATGGGGAAGAAGGTGATGCAGAACTTTGATTGTAGCTTCTAGCTTCTCCCATTCTCCATGTGCACTTTCTACATGTCGAGCATACCAATGTTTAGCTACCCTCATCAAAGACAACGGGAATAGCTTTCATTTTGAGGTATCTCGTGTCATGCCTTGAATGTGAAGGCATGAACACAATTGCTCAAAATCACGTAAGTGAGTGTAGGGGTTTTCATCTTCTTCCCCAGCAAAAGATTGTTCCCGAACCTTAGCTATGAAACTAGGGCGAAGCTCATAGCTAGGCGAAAGAATAGGATGGGATGATGGTGGTGGCTCCAAACTAGCGCCCTTTGGAGCAGCGAGATAAGAGATGGGTGTTGGGTTCATGGTGTGGAAAGGATAAAAATAAAAGAAAGAGAAAAGAAGAGTAACTTGGACGACTTGATTCTAGTTAAGACAGCTACCGTTCCCCGGCAATTGCGCCAGAAATCTTGTTGACACCAGAAGTGGCAAACGGATATACCGCAAGTGTACGGTAGTCAATGTAGCCTTCACCGGGAGTATTCCAGGTATCGTATTTTCCACAGGGAACGTGAAGTGTTCTAACTAGGTTCAAGACCATCCAGTGATGAGACAAGGTATCTATGATAACTAGTAGAGAGGTCCCTATGTAGCAAAATATATCTGGTCTCGGCTTTCTAAGTATAAAGAGCTTAGTCAGCTCCTCTCTTTACAAGAGGCGACAGGCGAAACATGAGGAGATATAACTCCTCCCGAGGCGGCTGTACTATTGTATTGATGCCCTGCCGTTTTAATAACTTGTCTTACACACGTGGTGGAATACGAAGACAAGACAAGGCTGTCACCACTTGCTGGCTACCACAAACAATCCATGCGACAAGCGGCCTACACTGGCAAGATATAGTCTAGACACCGCGTCTACACTACACTTACTACTCTAACCTGCGCGAAAGACTAGAGCACTTCACTAAGCAAAGCAATGTACAGGTAAAGACAGTATATACTTAAAGTACCAGAACCAGAATATCAAATACTAGAAGGTCTCAGATGTAAAACTTACTTGAAGATTCGCATCCGCTGAGGTACACCTTGAAGAAGACTCCCGACAGGCCCGGGGCTTTCTCCTGAAGACTTCCCTCACTCTCTCCCAACTAGCACAACACTATAGCAGAGCTAAAGCTACTACATAGTGTTTTCTCCTTTGAATCATGCTCTAAAGTGAAGGCCTATGGGGGGTATTTATAGGGGGAAGTGGAGTAGGGGCTACTCTATCGCCACGTCAGCGATCCGTGTGCCTCTCCACCTCCACCCTTGGATAAATCGACCTCCAAACCGCCTTTGGATGGACGCCTTGGATCAACCACCACGTGGGCAGCGTGCAGGGAGTTGGTGGAGTGCCAACCGACCTGGATGGACACAGGGAGGGGGTCGGCCGACCCCACCCAATGACCTATGGGACCAACCTGGTCTTCTAGAAGACATCCCATGTCGGTAGAGAGAAAGTAGGCCTGGGGGGCACACTTAGTGGTTCGGGCGACCTCTCTTTGATAGGTGGGGCCATCCCCCTTGCTTGTGGGTCCTCTCCTCCATCTCTAGTGTGGGTATCAAGTGGTGGGACCCCCTGATCACCTCGGATGATGGAAATGTGGGTCCATGGATCCATGTGACTTCATCTTTCACCGATGGGAGGAAACACACTTGTTGTCCGAGGGTGGAACTTGGCTTGGGAGTACTTCCCCTGGATCGTGCCACATCGCCAGAGTCCTGTGGGCCCCATGCATGGTTCGGCCGAACCATGCATGTGCTCCATTTGCCCTGATCTTCCTTGTGTATGCTGATATGACTCATGTGCTAAAATGTCATGGCCTGGCGTCACCATTTGTGGTTCGGCCGAACCACCTTTGGTGGAACCAAAGGTCCATCTTCTGTAGTGGCTTCTTCATGCAATTCTAAGCACAATGGTGGTGCTAACTTGCCCATGGGTGGTTCGGCCGAACCACTCATTGTGCCCATCTTTTGCACATCGTCTTCAGAAGCTATGATATTAATGATTGTGAAGTTGGTTTGTCATTTGGCCATACTTGGTTGGTTGCCCAACCTTTATATAGAGCTTTCGAACACTGAAAAGTACCTGTTCTGAGTGCCTGCAACCAAATAATCACAAGTACATGTGGAACCAAGTTATTTGTACCTAAGTCACTATGTGTTTGGTGGTTTCCTCCAGAAAGAATGCCTTGTTGACGGTTTTGATGGGGTAAAAACATGGTATAACTACCATCAACAAATGCGTAAGTCCCCGAGCACACCTGCTGCTCGGAGACACTCGATGAAGCGACGAAGTCCCCGAGCACGCCTGCTGCTCGAAGACACTTGATGAAGCGATGAAGTCCCCGAGCACGCCTGCTGCTCGGAGACGCTTGGCAAAGACGACAGAGTCCCCGAGCATGCCTGCTGCTCGGAGACGCTTGGCGAAGATGATGAAGTCCCCGAGCATGCCTGCCGCTCAGAGACGCTTGGCGAAGACGACGGAGTCCCCGAGCATGCCTGCTGTTCGGAGACGCTTGGTGAAGACGACGGAGTCCCCGAGCATGCCTGCTGCTCAGAGATGCTTGGCGAAGACGATGGAGTCCCCGAGCATGCCTGCTGCTCGGAGACGCTTGGCGAAGACGACGAAATCCCCGAGCATGCCTGCTGCTCGGAGACGCTTGGCGAAGACGACGAAGTCCCCAAGCATGCCTACTGCTCGGAGACGCTTGGCGAAGACGACGAAGTCCCCGAGCATGCCTGCTGTTCGGAGACGCTTGGCGAAGTCGACGAAGACCCCGAGCATGCCTGCTGCTCGGAGACGCTTGGCGAGGACGACGGAGTCCCCGAGCATGCCTGCTGCTCGGAGACGCTTGGCGAGGACGACGGAGTCCCCGAGCATGCCTGCTGCTCGGAGACGCTTGGCGAAGACGACGGAGTCCCCGAGCATGCCTGCTGCTCGGAGACGCTTGGCGAAGACGACGGAGTCCCCGAGCATGCCTGCTACTCAGAGACGCTTGGCGAAGACGACGGAGTCCCCGAGCATGCCTGCTGCTCGGAGACGCTGTATGAAGCGACGAGATACCCGCGATAGTTTTTCCCCGTAACAAACGATCTGCAGCATTTTAATGGCTCTTGCCGATGGTTGCCGTATTCAATCTCCTTTATTGCTGATGGTTGGTAGTTGGCAGTTAGAAGTTGGCAAGTTCTAATTAAATGGAGCTCCTTGTGCCTATAAATATTGTGGAACTGGTAGCCATATGTATATTCTCAGGAGAAAAATCCTTCTAGTTCCCCTTCTCTTATAATGGATCTGAAGAAACGCGAGCTTGGCCGTCCTTCGGACTCCGGCCTACCATCTCTCCTGTAGTTTGAAGAAATCTTGTGAAGGGAACCAACGTCAGGTTGGTCCTGTTGTTCGTAGCAGATCTGCAGCTTGATGAAGCAGTTTGAAGAAGCCTTGTGATGCAAAAGTGATGCCATAATCACATGGCAATGCTCTGCAAGGGTACTCTTCAACCTGAGTCGTCGTGTGCTTAAGTGTTGATTTTGCTGAGAACCTTAGGTGGATTGGTGGCGGGTGTTACCCACCCATCACCGATCATCTTCTTGGTCAGCTGCAGCATCTTGTATCCCTTTTTCTTGAAAAAACTTCAATGATGTGATAGTCCCTTATCTTTGTATGACAGTCATATGGAAAGAGAGAAGAAATGACTCCAATATCGTCTTCATGCTGCTCTTTGTCTTCTGTATGACCGAGTACCTTTGGTTTTATTTGACAAAAATGCACAATGCGCTGCTTGAAAAAGGTGCCTTACTTGTGAACCGCAAATACCCCTGTGCTGTTTGAAAGGGGAATAAGTAGAAAGGCGAACAGTTGCTTTGTCTTCTTGCGCATTCAAATCTCAAAATCCGCATCCGTTTCCGCCTATTCCTCCACCGCCATCTAGGGTTCCATTTTTCCCCGCCGCCGCCACAGAAAAATCATCGATTCCAACTCTTCCCTGCCCAGATCTGCCATGGCGGGCACCAGGAAGAGCGCCCGCGAGTCGAAGAAGTCGAAGGAGGCGCAGCCGGGGGAGTTCCGCATGTTGAACGAGTGGCAGCCGTCGACACTGGGAGAATCGCAGCTCGAAGCGCTCGTGGCCTGGGGATTCCTTCCTGATCAGGCAACCGGTGGCTGGAGGATATCACAAGGTGAACCATATCCAATGCCTGACTCTGGGGAAATGGTTGTCTTTTCTGACTATTTTACCCATGGATTTCGTGTGCCATGCCATCTGTTTCTTCGCAAATTGCTTGATTATTACCAGATTTCCCTGTGCCACCTGAACCCCAATTCTATCCTCTTGATTTCCATCTTTATCCACTTCTGTGAGGCTTTCCTTGGCATTTTCCCGCACTTCAATCTGTTCCGCCATCTCTTCGTTCTTGTGAAATCGAGCGGTACAGGTTCTCGAGTTGCTAGTGGAGTGTATCTGAAAATGCATGACGGAATGTCCGCACATTACCTCCAGATCCCCCTGAATACCAGTGTGCGTGATTGGAGTAAGAGATGGTTCTATATCCCCAACCAAGAACCAAGCGTCCGTTGTGCCGTGGATCAAATTCCAGAAAAACAGAATAGCTGGACGGAGAAACCACATGTAGAGGAGCTGGTACAAGTGAACGAGTTGCTGGATATCATCAAGGGTTTGACCCTGAATGGAGTTGGGGTTGCCACCAATTTTGTGTTTTGTCGCGTCCAGCCTTGCAGGGAAAGAGTTCATCCTGCCTTTGAATTTACTGGTCGGAATGACCCGACCAGGTGCTCATCTGAAGATCTATCCGAAGCCCAGGTCAGAGATGTCTTGGAAGAATATTTTGGGAAGGGCTCTCATATAGGGAACCGTGGCCAAAGTAAGGCTTTTAGTCTGAGGGATCCCCCTCCAGAGGTGAGTTCCAAATTGTCCTAGCTCTTCTATCGCTCATATTATATTTGTACCATAACTTCTGCTTGATCTCTTGAAGATCAATGGACAGGACCAGAAGGTGTACTTCTCCGATGTGCCGACTACTGAGTGGCCGGGCCGAGTTGACCCAATGCACAGTTATCAGCCGGGACATGCCGAGGACGATTCTGTTGATCCACCCGAGGAAGAAGAAGAGTTTGTTGATGAAGAAGATGAGGAGACACTAGCTCAGAGGACTGCTCGGAGAAAACAGCCATTGTCGGAAAAGGTTGGATCTTCAAGTGGCGTCCGAGCTGCGGGTGGTCCGATAAAGATTTCCGAGGACCGTGCCCAAACCACCGCCGACGCCCCTTGCTCGGATCAAGATGAACCGAGCCCAAAACGCCATAAGAGCGATGCGTCTGCTGCTGCTGCTGGAGTCTCCGCTCAAAGGAAGAAATTCGACCGGAAGCATCGCTGTTCTGAAATGTAAGTAGAATTTTCTCCATATTTATCCTTTTTAATCCGAGCTGTGTTGAGATTTTGTCTTGGAAATGTAGGGACCCTTCAAATGAAGACGCTGAAAATCTGGGTGCTGAAAAGACGACGACTTCGGAAGCTGGTAAAGCCGGAGGCTTCAGCGCTGGCTGGACTTTAGAGCATGAGTCGCCCCAGAGGTCACCCGAGAGGCCCTCAGCGGCTGATGCGCAAGGCTCTCCATCTCCTCCTGAGCAGCCGCGCGTGCCTATGCCGTCGCCTCCGACTTCTCCTCCAAGGCTGAATGTCAAAAAGCCACGTCGTGAAGATGAAGCTCAAGCGTCGCCGCCGAGGGACAGTGGCGCTATTCCTCCTGGGAGCACTGATCACGGAGCAGAGACCAGCTCGGAGGCGTGAGCAGGGCCATGTCCTCGGCCTTCTACAAGTGCTGCCCCGGAGGGTGCGGATATCGAAGAAGTCGCCCGAAGGGGGCCGTGCCATTGATCCGCACCTATCGGATGGTGGGGAGCACCTATGCTGTCGCCACGGAGGAAGATCTTGCTGGCGGCGAGATGGATGGACTGAAGAATGACATCCGCGATACTCGCGCGGATTTGAGGAAGCTTCTCGGTCGTCTGGGGAATCTTTCGTCGCGTTTGCAGGTAACACTTGTTGTCCTGTCATACTTTAACCTAACAATATATTGACTTGGTAATCTTTTGCTCCTTTGGTCTTCCAGGCAGTATATGAGACCACGGAAGATCACCGAAAAACACTTCATCGCCTTTGGGATGTAGCGGCGAAAAATAAGCAGCTCGAGACCGAGGTAAAACGCCTAGAAGGAGTGATGGCAGATATGCGCGAGCAACATGATACTCTGCAGCTGCACTGCTCGGACCCTATGGAGTCTGAGCAGAGGCTATTGCGGGAGAACAAAGGTATGTCGGGCTCTTTTTCTTCTTGATAGCTATTCGTCCCACTTTTTGCTTTCTGAACGCCAGTTGTGTGGCATGTAGATCTGCAGGATCTTCTTGACGGATCAGCTAAATGAAGTATGCCCGCCTTCCCCTTGTTACCTCGTTTACTTGTATTGTCGTGTGCTGTTGGTCTGACCGAGGTTCTTGTTGTGGTGAGCATCCAGAGAGCTAGAGGGTGAGGTCGAACTGCTGCGTGAAGCTTCCAGAAGGAACCTTGTAACGCTTGAGGGTAAAAAGACGATTCATTACTTGTTTCTTGTGTCATGCTCTGGATCTTACTTGTACTCTTTGTGCAGAGATGGGACATAGGCACCGAGCGCAGGTCAATGACTTGGCTCTACGCCTTGAAGCTGCTAACAGAAGGTTCGACGCTCTGGTTGACGGTGTTAAGCCGGTGCTTGACATCATTGAGTATGTGCCCACCGTGCCGCCTGTCGAAGGTCCTAGTGTTGTTGACATCGTGCAACGTGGGCGAGAAGCTCTTCGGTTCTTTAAGGACTTCTGCGTGGTCGCCGCTGAGAATCTGGCTGCCCATGTGCTTGGAGTCGTCCGGTCGCACTACCCGGGAGTGAAGAATGACCGAGTGCAGACTAGGTATGCGCGAGGGACCACCGAAGAGCAGGAAGACCTGCTTGAAGAAGAGGCTAGGGAAGCTGCCAAGATGTTGACTGTCGATATTCAGCTGTTTCCCACAGAGGGGATTTGAACTGTGCATTTCTCCTGTGTAATTATGTAGACCTACGAATGCGTTTTTGGCACCACCATCTACTTTTGTGTTGAAGAGAAATTTACTTGAGATGCCCGAGCATGGTCGAGGCCTTGTTTGGTCGACGAATAATCCTACACGCCCTGCGTGTTGCCCGTGCTTTTGACGGGGCTTTTGGAGACGCTGCTAAACTGCCCAAGCGTCCTCGGGGCTTACGTGTTAGCGAAGACTTAACGGCCCAGGCGTTCCCGGGGCTTACGTGGTGGCGAAGCTGCCCGCGCTAGGCGGGGGTTACGCTTATCGTGGGCGAAGGCTACCCGATATATCGGGGCGATCGATGAAGTGTCATAGTTAGGCGGCCTATCATGTTTAGGGCTTACGCGGCGTCGAACCAGATGCTGCCCAGCGGGTGTGGGGGTTACGCATTGGAGAAATCGTGCTGCCCGAGCGGGTGCGGGGCTTACGCGGCGTCGAGCCAGATGCCGCCCGGTGGGTACGGGGGTTACGCATTGGCGAAGTCGTGCTGCCCGAGTAGGTGCGGGGCTTCGCGTAGTCGTAGTCGTGCTGCCCGAGCAGGTGCGGGGCTTACGCATTGGAAGTCGTGCTGCCCGAACAGTGGCGGGGCTTACGCATAGGCGAAGACGTGCTGCCCGAGCAGTGGCGGGGCTTACGCATTGGCGAAGACGTGCTGCCCGAGAAGTGGCGGGGCTTACGCATAGGCGAAGACGTGCCCCGCATAGGCGAAGACGTGCTGCCCGAGCAGTGGCGGGGCTTACGCATGGGCGAAGACGTTTAGCTGTACAAAATTTAATGGAGACAAAATATCGAAAAGAACAGTGTATTGCCTTTGTTTATAATAAAATGGAAATACACATATCTGGTTTGATCCCTAGATCAAGGGTAGAAGCGTCGTAGGTGCTCGATGTTCCAGGAGTTGGGGATGTCGACGCCGTCTAGGTCGGAGAGCCTATATGCGCCTGGTTGAGTAACTGCCTTGACCATATATGGCCCCCCCAGGGAGATGACAGTTTATGCATCCCCTCCTTGCTCTGCTTCCGCCGGAGAACGAGGTCACCGACTGCGAAGGCTCTGCCGTTGACGTTGCAATTGTAATATCGTCTGATCCCTTCCAGATATTTAGCTGTTCGTACACAGGAGATCAGGCGTTCTTCCTCTAGCTTGTCAACTTCGTCTGCTCTGGCATCGTTGGAGTTTTCTTCTTCGTACGCCTCAACCCTTGGAGCTCGATAGATTACATCTGCGGGTAGTACTGCCTCCGAGCCATATACCATAAAATACGGCGATACCCCTGTGTTCTGGCTGGGTTGAGTCCGAAGTTCCCAGATCACCGCCGGTAATTCGTCAATCCAGTTGCTCGGACTTCTATCGACGACTGCGTGGAGGCGCTTCTTGAGAGCGTCGAGCAGCATACCGTTTGCCCTCTCCACCTGACCGTTGGCTCTAGGGTGAGCCACGGATACATATTTGACGGATATGCTTCTTTCTTCGCAGAAGTCCCAGAAATCGCTTCCAGTAAATGTTGATCCGAGGTCTGTGATGATGCTGTTCGGAAGCCCAAAACGGTAGGAGATGTCCTTAAAGAATTCTGCTGCTTTGGCTGCCGTGGCCTTGACTAATGGCTTGTACTCGATCCACTTGGAAAACTTATCGATGGCGACGTAGACGGAGCGAAATCCCCCTTTTGCTGTTTTAAATGGACCAACCATGTCCAGCCCCCATGTGGCGAAAGGCCACGATGCAGGGATGGTCTGTAGCTCTTGGGCTGGTACATGTATTTACTTGGTAAAGAATTGGCACGCCTCGCACTCTCTGACTATCTTCTCGACGTCTTGGACTGCTATTGGCCAATAGAACCCTGCTCGGAAAATCTTGCCGACTAGAGTGCGTGAAGCCGCATGATTGCCGCACATGCCGCTATGAGCCTCATGAAGGATCCTGAGGCCCTCTTCTCGTGGGACACATTTTTGTAGGACTTTGCTCCTGGCATTCTTGCGTATGAGTTTGTTGTCGACCAGGACATAGCTTTTGGGTCTTCTTACCAGGCGCTCGGCTTCTATCCTATCTTTGGGAACCCTTGCTTCCAGTAAGTAATCAATGAACTGGGTTCTCCAGTCCTCTTCAGGGGTCAGAATATATGCCACTATCTGGTCGGTCGCAGAGCTGCTGGTCTCGCCATCAGTTTGTATGGAGGGGTTGAACAAATCCTAGATGAAAACGCCGGGAGGGACATCAGACCGGGATGAGCCGAGCTTTGATAGCTCGTCGGCCGCCTGATTTTCGCTTCGAATGATATGATGGAATTCTATTCCGAGGAATTTCCCTTCGAGTTTTCTGATTGCGGCGACGTAGGAGTCCATTTTCTCATTGTTGCAGTCCCAGTCCGTGTTAACCTGGTTGATGACTAGGGCCGAGTCCCCGTAGACCATGATGCGACGGATGCCGAGCTCGGAGGCTATCTGGAGACCGTGCAAGGCGGCCTCATATTCGGCCGCGTTGTTGGACGCCATGAAGTGAATTCTCAAGGCGTAACGGAGGCGCTCACCGGAGGGCGATATAAGGAGTACTCCGGCTCCGACGCCGCTGATGCTGAGAGATCCGTCGAAGAACATTGTCCAAAACCCTTCCTGTGCCGGATGCGGTGACTCTTGCATCTCTGTCCATTCAGCTATGAAGTCGGCGAGTACCTGCGACTTGACTGTTATTCGGCTGCGGAAATCAACGAAGTATGTTGCCAGCTCTACTGCCCATTTTAGGATCCGGCCGTTGGCGTCTTTGTTGGGTATTTAGAAATTACTGCTATGCAATATCCTTCAAAATAGTGACGGAGCTTTTTTGAGGTGACGAGAACAGCGTATATCAATTTCTGCACCGTTGGGTAATGGGTCTTGGACTCGTTGAGGACTTCGCTGATGAAGTAAACTGGTCGCTGGATCGGATAGGCATGACCGTCTTCTTCTCGTTCAATGACGATGGCAGTGCTGACGACATTATTGGTCGCGGCGATGTAGATCAGTAATGTTTTGTCCTTTTTTGGAGCTGTGAGAAGCGAAGGACTCGTCAAGAAGCGTTTGAGTTCTCTGAAGGCCGTGTCTGCCTCTTCCGACCAGGTGAACTTCTCGCCAGCTTTTAGTAACTTGAAGAGGGGGAGGCCCTTCTCGCCCAGTCTAGAGATGAAACGGCTGAGGGCCACCATGCATCTGGTGAGCTTTTGCACATCTTTGACATTGGTCGGAGGCTTCATCCTCATAACCGCGTTGATCTTCTCCGGGTTGGGGAGGATGCCTTGCTTGCTGACGATGTTACTGGGCAAGTTGTCAGATCGGACGCCGAAGATACACTTGCCTGGATTAAGCTTCCATTGGAATTTGTCCAGCTTCTCGAAAACTGCTTCGAGGTTGGAGATGAGGTCTTCGGCCGTCCGAGTCTTGATGACGACGTCGTCGACGTATGCAGCAGCGATGTCGGGGATGAGGTCGTCAAGGCAAGCTTGAATCGCCCATTGGTAGGTTGCTCCAGCATTCTTCAACCCGAAAGACATGGTCTTGTAGCAATAAGCCCCGAAAGGGGTGATGAAAGATGTCTTCTCTTGGTCTTCTTCCTTCAACGCGATCTAGTGGTATCCGGAGTAACAGTCGAGGAAGCTGAGTAGCTCGCAACCTGCTGTGGAGTCGATGACTTCGTCGATTCATGGGAGACCGAAGGGGTCTTTAGGGCAGTGTTTGTTGGGATCGGTGTAATCAACGCACATTCTCCATTCGTTATTCTTTTTTCTTACAAGCACCAGATTGGCTACCCAATCAGGGTGGTACACCTCTCTAATGAAGCCAGCAGCTAGGAGCCGAGCTATTTCTACCCTAATGGCCTCCTTCTTGTCTGGAGAGAATCGCCGAAGCTTCTGCTTGGTTGGCTTGGCGGTCTTTGAGACATTCAAGGAGTGCTCAATCAACTTCCTGGGAAGGCCGGGTATATCCGCTGGTTTCCATGCGAAAGTGCTTACGTGTTCCCTTAGGAAGCTAACGAGCGCGTCTTCCAATTTAGGATCGAGGTTGGCCCCGATGCGAGTAGTCTTGCTTGGCTCGCCGGGGACCAGGATAACCTCCTTCGTCTCCTTGTTCTTGGTGGCTGATCTTGGTGGGGTCTTCTCTGGGATGACTTGATCTTCTGGAGCTACCTGCTTTGCATCCGCGGCGCAGGTGTTCATGAGTATGGATTCTTCGATAGCTTCAGCCATGGCAATGGCCTCTCGCTCGCAAGCATATGCGACTTGGAGGTCGGCGCGAATGGAAAGGACGCCGTTCTCCACTGGCATCTTCATGACGAGGTAGGTGTAGTTGGGGATGGCCCCGAATTTCGCCAGAGCTGGTTGGCCGAGGATAGCGTGATATGCGGCGTCAAAGTTGGCCACCAAGAAGTCGATGTGCTCGATGCGGAAGCACTGTGGGTACCCGAACTGGACCGGGAGGTTTATCTTCCCTCGGGGATATGACGGCTGTCCCGGGACAATACCCCAGAAGGGGGCTGATGTTGGCTGCAAGTCTTCTTCTTTCAGACCGAGTTCCTTGGCAGCTCCGGAGAACTGGATGTTAAGGCCGCTGCCGCCATCGATCAGTACCTTCTGGAAACGCGTTGTGCGTATGACCGGGTCGACGATCAAGGGGAAGCGACCCAAGTATGGAATCTGGGTTCATTGGTCGGCCCTGCTGAAGGTGATGTCTTGGTGCGACCAAGGAGGGAGCCTCGGATCAGCGATCGCGCTGTCGGAATTGGCAACGGAGTTGACACGTCTATTGACGAGTTTCTGCTCCCTCTTTGACTCGATGGCGGCGCGACCACCGATGATGGTAGAGACGGTTCGGTGTGAGTCGATGAAGCCTGGAGGCTTGTCGCTGTCATCGCGCCTGTCCTTGTCGGACTCTACGCGCGCCTTCTTCTTCTCTTCCACTTGGAACTTCCTAGAGAAAACCTCGCACTCCCTCATGGTGTGCTTGTGGTGCTTGTGGACGGGGCACTAGGCATCGAGGAGCTTGGAGTAGGCCTCCTCGTAATTGCGCTTTGGGGCTGGTCAGGTGTTGTAAACTTGGTAGTGGCGGCAGCTCTCTCCAGCCCTGGAGCTCTCGGGTTCGTCATAGCGACGGTGATCTGGGCGTCGTCGGTGGTCACGGTCATCGCGATGGTAGTCTCTCCGAGGAGCTCGATCATCCTAGCGCCGATCTGTTCGGCAGCCTTCGTCTTCGTGCCGCGACTAGTCGGGGAAGCGGAGGCGGCTGTGAATGGAGTGATGAGCTGCGTCGTTTCCATCGGCATACTTGTTGGCGATGCGCAGCATCTTGGCAACGGTGGTCGGGCTGGTGCGGTATAATTTCTTCCGCAGCTCCTCGTCGGGCCTCAGGCCGCGCATAAACGCGGAGATGGCTTCTGCGTCTGTGATGTCGGGGATGTCGTTTCTGATTTCCGAGAAGTGTCGGATGTAGTCTCGCAGGGAGTCCCGAGAACCATGCCGGAGCCTTTCAAGGTAATACTTCATGCCCGGTTGCTTGCAGGTGGCGCGGTAGTTATTGACGAACTGCTCCTTCAACTGATCCCAAGTATCGATGGAGTTTGGCCTCAAACTATGGAGCTATTTGTTGGCGGAAGCGCTGAGCATGACTGGGAGGTAATTGGCCATCACATCCCAATTTCCATCGACGGCTTGGACGGCGATCTCGTAGACGTTGAGCCATTTGTTGGGATCGGCTCTTCCATCGTAAGTCTTGACGCTGACAACTTTGAAGTTAGGGGGCCAGACCACTGCTCGGAGTGCCGGCGTGAATGGCAGTTCCGGGGCGGTCTTGTCGTTGGGGAAGCCGTGCATCTGATCATATTCTCTTCGTCGCTCGACCTCTGCAGAGTGTTTGGCTTCTCTCCTGTTCTCGATGCGGCCGCGCAGGTCTTTGGTCTTTAGCTTTGCATGGAGGTCGGATTGGCTCACCTCTTGGTCGCGGTCTTGCCGATGAGGTCTCTGACCACCGCGAGACACCTCGCCATCTTCGCCAACGATCTCTGTAGCAGATGCTGTGCTATGAGATGGTGCTTGTCTTCCTTCGTTGATCTGGACCTGAGTTGCTTGGAGAAGAGCGGTGAGCCGTCCGAGCTCTGGGGTCTGAGGTAGCCTCTTGGCCTCGGCAATTGCGACGGCGACATTGGTGCTTGGAGTCGTGCAGACCTCGTACTGCCCGAGCATGCAGAGTTCGGGCTCCAGATTCCTCGCCGTAGTCCTCCTTGCTTCAGCTTGCTGTTCGCGGCGTCGCCTGCGATTAGCGTTCTTTGCCTCGCAGTCCGCTCGGGCTTCTTCGGTCTCATTGGGCGGCGGGTCGCTGTCATTGCTAATGGCGAGGACCGGTCCCCCAAAAAATTGCTTGTTGGGAAGCAGATCGGCGGGAAGGCCACCCTCTTGATCATCATTGTCAGGGCAGTCGTTATCGGGGGTGATGAAGGAGTTGGTGCCAATGTGGCTGGGGGCTCGCCGACGCAGCGTCTGAGCGAAGCTGGAAGCCGCGTTTTGTAGACCGAACGGCAAGTAGCCGTTCAGGGGACGATCCCCTTGAGGTCGCTCCTCAACGATGCGCCCGTGTGGCTTGACAGTGACGACCAGTGTTGTGTCGTGGGACGGAGATGAGGGGCGATGCGTCGTGGATGACACGGACTCCAGGATTTGGAGTCCCTCCGACAACTTCTTGGTGACCTGATCTATAGATCCGATCAGGTCACCGTTGTTGATGTTTTTTCGGACGTAGCATGGCGGCCTCTTCGTCGGAGAAGAGACAGATGGGATCTGGGCTGCGTCCAGAATCTCCCCTTCGCTGTTCGCGCCGATGACCCAGGTGATGGATCCCACCGTGAAGATCAGGCCCGGCATCGGGAGCTCGATGGAGCTTGAAAAAATCACCTTGTTCGCCATGGAATCAGGTGGCACACCCCCTACCTGGCGCGCCAACTGTCGACAGAATACCGGCGATAGTCTACCGAGGGGTATACCCGCGGTAGTAGATGAGACGGTGAGGGTGCGCCTGAGACGAATGAGGGAGCACAATTCGTGCGAGACAGAGATTTAGACAGGTTCAGGCCACCGCGTGGCGTAATACCCTACGTCCTGTATGTTGCTGTATTGTATTGCTAGTAGATTAGATGAATCGAGTAGACCCCCTGCCCGCCTTATATAGTCCGGGGGGCAGGGTTACAAGTTAATCTTGCCATACATAACAGATTACAATCCTAGCCGATCTGGGAAACTAATCGGCTAGATACTAGGAAAGCTATTTCCTTGCCCGCCAAGGTCTCGGCGGATATACACGATCTCCTGGAGATCGTATGGGCGACGCGTCCTTCGTAGTTCGGGCCTGTTCGGCAGACTTGGCCCATGTATAGCCATGCGGGTATACGGGTTTATACCCCCCCACACATAGTTCCTTATAACTGGAATACACAGATAGCAATAGTATTCGTACCAGGCTGTATCGATGGGCAACAAAGGACCTAGATCCAATCCTTTGCTGAAGCTGCACTTGGGCCCGGTTAGCTTTATTCTTAGCACATTTCTCCTGCACAACAAATTCAATAGACAAGTTTCATTAATATATATACACAGTTTGCATTTCATACAAAGAAAACCAGTTATGCAGGCATGCACCTGATTATTTGGTTCAGTCCAGTACTCAACCAGGTTGATCCATTGCTGTGCATTCATGTTAGGTGGAGGTTCTCTGGCTAGCAACTGTTCTCTTGTTAGTGAGTCATCGAAGTACTTCCTCTTAAGGTAATACCTCTGCTGCCTTACTCCCCTCTTAATGATATCAGTGCATGCAGCTTGGCTTGGTCCCTCAGCCATAACATTCACATCCAACCTTGACTGAATGCACACAAAAGAAATATTAGACACAACATTCAAATGGGAGTATGATGGATGAAGCAGTTTGGAAGAACTAAATATCTATCTCACCGTGACTTTCCTAACCACTTTTGATACTTCTTCTCTCCCTTGGTCATTATCATATAGTTTCCATGATGTGTAGATTGGCATGCTGTCTCTAAGGGCAACTGAAAGGTCCTAGTATGGCTAGAGGGGGGGTGAATAGCCTAAAATAAAATTCTACAAATTACTAGACAAAATGGTTAGAAAAAAACACGGCTATAATGCAATGCTAAGGCAACCACTAAGCTAGGCAAGCCACCTAACAATCCTAGTCAAAACTAAGTCCTAAGCCACACAAGCTAGGCAAGCACGAGCAAAACAACTACTCAACTACACAAGGCAAGCAAGAACAAAACAACTAGAGCTAGCTACTTTGCACCAAGGTAAAGGAGATGTGCTTGACTATTATACCTTTGCCTTGAGATGAAGCCAATCACCGAGATAAGCACAATCACTCACTCGAAGGTGAGGAAATCAAGATGAAGACCAAGATTTATCCCTGGGGTTCACGTGCTTGCCGGCACGCTACGTCCCCGTTGTGTCGACTTCAACCGGTGGTCCGGTGTCTAATCGGTATCACACACCGAGCCTACACTAGGCGCACAAGGACCTACCACGGAGGAAGTAATTCAATGCCATGAGCAATTCACTAAGTTACCATTGAGCACTCCGCTCGGGGTAGGTATGAACCCCTCACAATCCACCGGTGTGAGCAAGTGAAACATCCTCGATTTTCCACGAAGGGAAAATCCACATAATGAGCTATAATGTGATAAAACCAAGGATTGATCTCATCACATTCTCTTATAGCAGTTGATATTACAGTCATACATCGTAAATATTTACAAAATATTATATCAACTGAGTAGACACCTTTTACAGGGTTAATTTAGCGGAAGCATATCTAGTCGTCATCAGAGTTGGCGGAACATGTCGTCGAGGGAAGGCTCCTCCTTCACGTGTACCATCAGAGTTATTCTTGGCGCAGCAATATCTCCATCTTCTGAACCAAACTTGAGCATAGGCACGAGACCTTCTAATCCTTATTATTCTCAGTAACTCTATTAGTCAGGTAATCTGCACACTGCCAGATATGTGCAGGCCATGGTCAGCACCGATGAGCTTTAGACGAAAAGAGAAAACAAAGGATCTGGCGATCCTAATATTTGGATGTGGTTTGCATCCTAAGCACATGCAAAGTAGTATCCAGTAGTAAATATTATAATAGTTCATCAAGTTTTAACCCATATCACACCATCCATCAGTCCATTCCAATTCCACCATCCCAACCATACACCACCTCACACACACCTCGCACTCAGTCGACAAGCCCAACTTCCTCTCGAGTCCTGTCTCAACGGCACACTGCCACATCGGGCACACTGCCGGACAATCATCATCCAGGGGAAGAAGAGAATACACCACTCCTAATAGTGGTTGCAGAAACATTAGGAAAGGTCCATAGCCGACGAATCGGCATATGTATCGATCGATCAACCATAACACTCTGCAGAGGTTTTACTACTCACAAGATTAGCCATCATCGATGCTGTACAATCATCTAGGCAAAATTCCGTGTGCTTGCTTGCCTAGGTCGATGCCACCCTACCACTCAGCCCTGGGACACTCTGGATCCTACACCATCACGCTGAGACTGGGAGACGCAGTACCGAGCCCAATCAGTGGTACTGCGCATCTAGAACGGTACGGGAATCTGTCATCCGTCACCGCCCACCCTTATCACCTCTCAACCTAGCAGTAGTGGCACCGCCCTACCAAGTAGTCCAGCCGTCTCCCGTCCATCAGAAGCGAGTGAGTAGTAACGGAATCCAGATGTTTCTGGTCACTAGTCAGATCCTAGGTTGTGACCAAGCAGGCATCTCCAATTAGGGGATACTCTCCCCGTGCCATCACGGCACCTCCATTCATGGGACTTCAATGCACATCCCAGAACCACCTCTTACGTCATTACCCGCCACAGGTATCTCTCGTGGGGATGCCCAGGTTGCACCCCCGGCAAGATTTGCTTACACAGCTCGTCGTATATCCCATTTGGTCGACTCAACCCTCACCACACACCCAAGACACACGCAGCACGCTCTCCCAGTGGTTAAGTCCAGTGGATGATTCCATGTTCAGGTAAACCATTCCCATTTTTCCACCAACATCACATCATAGATATAATGCGTGTGGACTTAATAAATAAAGTGATGTAACATGCAAGCAAGCAGATAGGAAGATGTATATATATAAAGGAGTGCGAGTGCGAGTGCGAAGCTTGGTAGCATGATATAGTGGTTGCAAGCAGGGTAATAACAGCTTAGGTAGTAGTGTGCATCATATTCTAGCAAAGGAATAAATATAAAGCGCTAGCAACTATTAATTATGCAATGTCTAATAGGATTCTCTAAAAGAATGTGCTGCCATGAGACCTGCGTTGTCGAGGAGGTAGTGGTATGAACGTTCTCCAGTTAGTGTAGTCGTTCTGCTAGGCCACCACCTCCTAGGGTGACCTCACTCCACGGTTCCTGTCATCATCCATGTTCTCTTCCTCCAGCGGGTCTCGATCCGATCATCGCTAATCTGGAAATGGCTACTCCGCGAAGCAATACAATGCAAGAAATCACCCAACACACCAAAAGACGACGCGACACGAGAAGATCTATTGACGCTAGAAAGATATTAAAACGGTTCACGACTTAGCCCTCTCGGCGTATGTCCGATTTCATCGGGCCAAAGAAATAGTAGTGGTGGTTTGCTAAGCACAAGCATAAGTCATGGCTAAGCCAGTATGGCTTTTATGATAAATGGTTTAGGCCAAAGCTTATCCATAGCAAACACCATGGCTCACGATCTTCCGATCTGGGCGTCACGGGTTAGACGTGAATCAGAGGACGGCCAAGCAACAAGAAGAACGAGTGATTATCGATGAGAAATGCTGCACGCAAAAGTGCGGGGGATTATTCCACTTGTAGGGTACCAAGGCTGTGGCTCAAACGGGTACAATCATGCAAGTGCTAAAACACCAAGAATCAAGAGAGAGAGAGAGGGGAGTTAGCTAGGCACATCCATATCATATTCTCAGTCACACCTTCAGTGAAGATGGTTTTAAGCGGTCGATCGAGTCGACTCGTATAGATCCGAGATCTTGATATAGACCATCGCTTTGCTAACTAAAAAGAGTTAGTCCGATCTTTGATCCAGTCGCCATGAACAAGACGGGATCGAATAGAGCGGCTATACAGGAGCGAAGAGCGAGAAACATAAAACAGCAATGGTCTTCACCCTGCAACACGCACGCCACAGAATAGACGGAGCGTCAGAAGAGAGCGACATGTAAAAGACGCAAGCGCACAAACCACTCGTAGGGTACCATGACCTGGGTGCACTGGCACTAAGTTATTACTCGGATCCATAGCGATGCGGTTGCCACCACAAGAATCAGGGGAATGCGACGGTCGCTCAGGGTATGAGCATACGAGGGTCAGGCATGAGAAGTCAGAGAGTGGCAACGCGAGGTCGAGTTACACTCGGTGTTACGGCCATGGCGAGACGAATCCCGCGATCGCAATATCCGAATGAAGTACGATCCCACAACCGGCTCGAAGGCACGATACACAGATAAACAACACAGACAGCCAGCGATAAGAACCAACGACACGACCAAAAGACAACACAACTCGACAAGACACTGGAGTAGCACAATCCCATAGCTCGAAGATGGATGGATCCTGTATTACAGATACATGTACCGAGAGAGTGTAAGGGTAGGGTACAACAAATGAATATAGAGACAAATCGTAGGGATAGGGTACAACAGATACATGAACAGATGGGTCATAAGAATAGGGTACAATATGGAGGACAGGTGTGCAGAGAGTAAGAGAAAGGGTTCTTCAATAGTCCAGCGTCGTATATCGCTTTGGCTTCCCAACCGTCCAACACTATCTACGGGGCCTCAAGATCTAGCAACGGGGCTACGACACGAAGGCCAGACAGGGTCAGTGTCAAAGTAAAGTGGCGAGGCTTGCTGCTACATGTCCCGGCTCCTCTTGGCCAGCTGTTGGTAGCTTCTGGCCGGCCGCGACTAGCTGTGGCTGGCTGCGGCCTGCTGCTGGCTAGTCGTGGCTGGCCGCGGCTGGCCGGGTGGGGCTGGTGACTGGCCGGGGCTGGCTGGAGTGGCCACAGGCTGGCCGGAGATGGCTGCTAGTGTCCGTGTGGTGTCGGGATGTGTCCGCGTTCCAATGGTGTACGTGGGCAGGGCAAATCACGGTGTGCTCTTAGCTAAGGTGAAGCTCGGACGGGGCGTCGGGGCGCGTCGAGGCGACCAGGCAGGACTTTCAGAGATCTTCTCCCATCTTGATCGGCATCCATCGTGTTCTTCGGCGGCATGAGTAGAGTGGTGGCGGTCTCGGAGTCCAAAGGCACAAGGCAAATCCGGAACACGATCATGGTGGTGGTTTGGGTAGTCCTTGGCCACGCCGGCGTTCTTGGAACGCTGGTGGTTCGATTTGGCTGAAAGGGTCTCGTGCCGTGTGTGTGAGTGTCCTGAGCCGAGAGGGGCTCGGCCTACGCGTCCCTGAGGTGGGACGCCATGGCTTATGTGGCGGGTCCGGTCACGGTGGCGGTGCTCACCATGGGGAAGATATTCGTGACTCACCGAGGGCTTGGTAGAGCTGCTTCGTGTTGAGGGCGATGTTCGGTTGGTGTGGATGGGCTGCAGTAGGTATTCAGCTTCCCCACAGCGGTGATGGACTCAGGCAAGGCGTGCTGTTCAAGGCGAGGATGCAGGTCATGGCCGTCGGGACAAAACACTGCAGGGCGGTCTCCTTCCCTATGATGTGAAGTATCACGGCATGAATGCCAGACATCAGGAACAGGCAACGGTATGCTCACTGCTGGAAGGAAAAGAGAGGGTCTGGGTGTGATAATGGCTCACCGGTGATGAGGACGGTGTTCCGGTGCGGTGGTATTGCATCGGGAAGGCTCTGTCCGCTGGTGGCCATCTCTGGCCCGTTGTGGCCTGGCGTGGCTTGCCACCGGCCAGCTTTGGCCAGTCGGGGACTGCTGCAGCCGGCCAGCGGTGGCTGTAGTCGTCAGGGTGAGTTGGTGGCGGCCAAGCATAGGCAGGACGAAGGCAGAGCAGCTGGTTCGGCGTCGGGGTTGGAGCGGCTGCTGCGCTGTAGCTAGCTCGTTGCTGGTGGCGCGTCGTGGCCCTTCTGGAGGAGGCTGAGTGGTGGCGCCTTCATCCAGGTGTGGTCACGGGCGGCTTGGATGGTGACGTCTTCACAGTAGGGCGTCGGGGCTGGCCTTGTGGTGGCTCGGCAACCACGTCACGGTGAGGAGGTGGCGCGGCGAAGTGGGTCGTCGGGACCGGGGAGGCAGATGACGATGATGCAGCTGCTGCGTGGCCGCGGCGCGGTGGAGGTGGTTTGGCGGCCGTGCTTGAGCTCTGGACGGCGACTCTGTCCAGTGGTGACCGCGGTCGGCGAGGCGAGCTAGTGATGCCGGCCAGGGCGCACGCGGAGGCGGACGCAGGGTGTGACCGTGGCTAGGTGGCCGACCAAGCAGCAGGTCACGCAGCTGCGCCTGGCCGTGCTTGGCGTCGGAGTCCAGCGCGGCAGTGGCAACGACGGTGGTGCTGAGGAGCTTGGTGGAGACGGACGTGCCCACGGAGGCGCGCGGAGGAGGTGCGAGCGACGACGGCGGCTTGGCTTGGCGGCTGCACATGCGTGGTTGCTCGTGGCCATGGCGAGCTTGCTGCCGCGGCCAGCGGTGGTGGCAGCCATGGCCGAGGCCACACCAGCCGGCAGTGGCTGCGACCTTGGCGGGCTGAGGGTGTGCAGAGGGAGGAAGGAAGGGTGGCGGCGGCCATGGGGAGAAGATGAGCTCCCGGCGGCCGCGGTTTTTAAGGGCAGTCGACTAGGGCTCCAAGAGGATCGACGGCGGGGAACTTCGGAGGGCGTGCCGAGGCCACGTGGCATCCATCGAGCGGGCCCGGTCGCTCGCGTGCGCAGGTGTGCGCGCACGCCAAGGCTGGCGGCGGCGGCGATGGCCCTGGGAGGGAGCGGCACGTCCCCAGGGTTTGGGGGGAGGGCGCGGCCGTGTTGGGTCTGGTAGGCTGCGCGCGTGGGCCAGGTAGGCCGCTGCGGGGCGAACTGGCTACAGGAGAGTGGGCAGCAAGCGGGCTTTGCAGGCCGCGCAAACTAGGCCAGTAGGAGTGCTGGTGTGCGTGCCGGGCCCGAATGGAGGGGAGGGCAGAGGGGCCTTGGTTGGTTGGTAAAAAGGATTTGGCCCAAGGAAGGGGAAAGTTTATTCCTTTTCTTTTTCAAGGGTTTACCGGAAGGATTCTCCTGTTTTTGCGCAAGGGGTAAAGAGGGCTCACGTGGATTTCGAAGAGAATGAACACTGGGGTTTGAGTAGGGCTTGCTAAGGAATTTCTTTGAGATTCGGAAGAAATTCGATATTGAACAATTTAAGGGAAAGGGAATTACGAAGGATTCGGAAGGGTTGCTATGGAATAGTGCTCTCCGACGCAACACTAAACTCAAAACCGAGAACCGACTCACGACACGGACTCACATTTACAAACAATACTATATGGATGCAACGAATTGTTAGTGGATTAATCGCCGTTCAACCTATGCTTCAAAACTCTTCCTTGCACCATATCCCTTCTTCTTCATGAATTTGCCAAATTTCCTCACAAGAAGAGCTAGTGCTTCATCATCATCACTATCAAGGCTAGAAGCATCATCTTCACTTGATTCAACTTTCTTGCTCTTGCCTTTGTACTTGGAAGAAGAGGTGGTAGATTTGAATGCCATGGTTTTCTTGCTCTTGTCAACCACCTTCTTCACTTCTTCACTATCACTCTTCTCATTATATTGGTCCTCGGTCATCACATCATCAAGAACCTCATTTGGAGTGACATCCTTCAAGCCACCCTGGAAGATGATTGTCCTCAAGGTCTTGAACCTCTTGGGCAAGCACATAAAAACTTATGAGAGAAGTCCTCATTGCTTGTTTTCTCACCCAAGGCCTTCAAATCATTGATGATCACTTGAAGCCTATAGAACATCTCCGGAATGCTTTCTCCATCATCCATCTTGAAGTTTGCAAGCTTGTCCTTGAGCATGTATAGTATTGCACTCTTTACCGTTGAAGTGCCCTCATATGTTTGCTCAAGTCTTGTCCACACTTCATATGCTCTATCCAAATCCTTGATTTGCTCAAACACATTTGTATCCATTCCATTGTATAAAGTGTTTAGAGCCATTGTGTTGCATTGCTCATTTTCTTGCTCTCTTGGTGTGAGACTTTTGGGATCAAGCACTGCACAAGGACTAGCGGTCACTTCCGACACCTTGGAGTGAATTGACCCAAGATGAGTCTTCATCTTCCTCTTCCAATAATCAAAAGAACTTGTGCCATCAAAGAGAGGTGGTTTGCCCGACACATGGTTCAACATTATGTGAGCCATACTTGGCACCAAAGGATGTTAAGCCTTGACAAACGGTGACCTTGTCTCTGATACCACTTGAAAGGTCCTAGTATGGCAAGAGGGGGATGAACAGCCTAAAATAAAATTCTACAAATCACTAGACAAAATGGTTAGAACAAAACACGGCTATAATGCAATGCTAAGGCAACCACTAAGCTAGGCAAGCCACCTAACAATCCTAGTCAAAACTGAGTCCTAAGCCACAAAAGCTAGGCAAGCATGAGCAAAACAACTACTCAACTACTGTAACACCCGAAAAATTGCATTCTTTTAAATAGTGGGAATTTAATTAATTATGCAATTAGTTGATCATTCCAATATAGGGAAATAATAATTTTTCTCAAATATAAAATCAAACCTAGGTCATACACATGTATGATGCATTCATGCTGGAGCATTTCTTCTTCGTACTGTTGTAGATTATTTGAATTTCTCAAATATTTCAAAACCCAATTTGAAAATCCTTTTGGAAAATGGAAAGGAAATAGAGCAGAGCCCTTCCCCTCTCCTTTCTGGCCCGAGCTGCAGCTTGGCTTGTTTTCCACTCCCTGGCCAGCAGACCCAGGTCGGATAGCCCGAGGACAGCTCGGCCGACCTGCTCCCTTCCTTTCCCCTTACCCCATCTGACTGACGAGTGGGACCCACGGGTCAGCCCTTTCTTCTCCACCTCCCCCGCCGCGCGATCAGAGACGCCGCTGTCGTGTTCATCCACCGCGGCCGAACGCGCGCGAAGCGCCCCTCTGCCGTGACTGCCAGCCCGACCCCAGCGCTCGGTGCTACCGACCTGTGGACCCACAGAGCAGCCCCTCCCCTGTTTTCCTCTGCTGCTCGCCGAGAGTCCGACGCGGGCAAGAAAGAAAACGGCCGAAGCCGAGTTCGTCGCCACACCGAGAGTCCGTATCAGAGAAGAAACGGCCGAAGCCGATTTCTCCGCTTTTCGAGTTCGTTTCAATCTCCGAGATTGTCTCACACCTCGGGAGTATTTAAACAGCGCCACACCCCCCCGTAGCCGTCACCTAACCCTAGCCGCCTCTTCTCGCCGCCATTGCCGAGCAGCCGCCGCCGCGAGAAATTGGCTCGATTCGCCACCAATTCCTCTCGGTAAGCCTTTGAGGAGCTTCGCTGTGATCTTGAAGGAGTTCCCGAGCACTTTCCCCCTTCGATTTGTGCACTGACACGCCTCCGCCGCCGTTGCAGAGATCCACCGTCCACCGGATCACGCCGCGAGCTATCTCCGAGTCGATTTCCGACCCTCCCATTACCCTAGGTGAGCTTGCGACGCTCTTCCTGATCTATGGGTACCCTTCCCAACCTATTTCATGCACCAAAGGCCGAGTTCACCTTCATCGGCGGCCCTCTGGCCATGGCGCTGCCGTTGGCCTCTGTTTTCCGGCCGAGAGCACCGCCACCCCTCCTCTCTGTTAATCTGATCCGCCGATTTTGAATCGAACGGCCGAAGAGCAGCCCATACCGATTCGGCCGGCGTTTTGCGAATAACCCCCCTGCAGTTTTTAATGCTTAGCTCGCAGCCCTTAGCGTGTGCAGTAGATTACGTTTGAAGGCTTATTTATTTTCGGTATATATGAAAATGTGTTTTCAGATTTGAATTCAAAATTGTTTCATTATAATTTCCACGTTTTAGTTCCGATTTGAACGATTCAAATTGCGTTAGATTCGTAATTTCATAATCTATCTGATGGTACCACTGTTTCATATGTTATTAACTTTAAAACTCGAGATTATATTTAACCTATTATTATTCTATTATAAATCTTGTAAAATTCATATCTTCCTCGTTTTAAATCCGATTTGCGCAAACTTGATATCGATGTGATCGTAGCAACGTGTAGATTTGTTTTATAACCTTTGCAATTTATTTTCTCTCTGTTGGTGTACTGTTCTAATGAAAACTCTTGTTTGAATGCATGATTGCCCCTGTATGCGTGTGTGTTGTTATGATGGATCGAGTATAGACGGTGAGCTTTACGTGGGTGATCAAGATCAGTACTGCGACAACCCGGATCACCAGGAGTTTGCTGATCAAGGCAAGTATTAGCATGGATCATCCTTGTTGTCCTATTCACCAAATAAATAATTACATTTGCATGTGTTTTCCTTGTTAACCATAGTTACTTCCTAGTTTTGTTATCCTGTTCCTTGCTACCTATGGGATTATGCATGTGGTAATTGATGCTAGTGCGTTATTGATATCATGATCATGTGAACTTGATTAATTGAATATGCAATAAAGATTAAAAGATGCCTTTTTAGCAACATGGAACTAGGGGATTCGAGCATAGTTTTGTGATGCTCAAAATCCTTCACCTTTGATAATGATCTGTAAGTATGACACCGAGATTGACAGTGCAACTATGAGGGCTACATGGCTCTGGTTTTAGCTCAGTATGAGGACCTTTTCTAGCTTGTTAGAGGTTACCGAAAGGCGCAAGAGGGGCTTGCCGACTCGGGTATAGTGCGGCCTCTGTCCATATGTGTATAACCTGCGTGACCTTGTGCCATATGGAAGGGGGCTCTACATCTGCTTGCCGAGGAAACCTCGCGGCCCTAACATGTTAGACGAACCTTTGAAAGGCTTCATAGTGAAACCTTGCTCGCTCACCTTGGTAGTGTTATGGGAGTAATTAACCCGAGCAGATGGGAATCACGGCTCATAGTGAAAGTGCACAACCTCTGCAGAGTGTAAAACTGGTATACTAGCCGAGCTCACGGTCAAGAGCGGCCTTGGACGTCTTATGGAGTAGTTATTCTTTTGGGGTGATGTTTACTTGTTGTTTATCTATTTATTGCTACTCATTAATTATGTTTACTATGATCATGAGAATGGGCATATTAACTTGTTGCTTCCAACTGCATAAAAGATGATTAATTAAAAGCAACCTGCTGTTAAACCGTGTCAACCTTTTGAGCCTCATGAACCCATGCTAGTCTTGTTGAGTATGACATGTACTTACGCTTGTTTATTTTTCATTACTTGGTTAAAAATCCCGGATGGGTAACAGATGGTGATAGTGATGAGGACTACCCAGAGGACTACTAGACTTGTGCTTCACCAGTTGACATCCCTGTGCTATGGAGCTACCGCGAGAGTTATCTTTATTTTCCGCTGTGTAATGACTTTGATATTATTCGCTATGTATTAAACATTGGTTATGATACAATTTATGCAATTTGTTGGCTTATGTGTGTGACTGATCTCTGGGCGCACATAATATTATGCATCCCATTTTATCCTTAAAATTGGGTGTGACAAATTGGTATCAGATCCGTGTTGACTGTAGGACGCAAGCCTAGTTAGCACTGGATAGCCCTTAGCTTTATTATCTCTTTTTACTTGTTTGTTACAAGTTTTTGCTGATATCCTACCCTTGTCCATTGCAAAAATTTTGACTTAATCTTAATTCTTGTAGATGGCCAACCTTAAGCGCACTGCTCGCAAGCGTGTTATGCCACCTAAGAGGTACCTGCAGCGCTTCGTCTCTGGCGGACGTGTACCCCGACCAGAGGTACCCGTGGAGGACGTACCAGTGGAGGAGCCCCAGCAGGAGGTGCCCGCAGAGGAGCCCAGTGAAGAGCCCTTGGAAGACAGCTCTGAAGACGTACCTATGGAGGACCCTCGAAAAGATGACCCCGAGAAGGTGGAGCCGCAGGGTGACCAAGATTGTGCTGGCGACCCTGACGACGGAGATGATGGAGGCAACTCGGATGACTCCGACGACCCCGAAGACGATGGCGATGATGATGGAAACCAAGGTGGAAAACCCTGGGTGGGAATGATTCACTATGATCATCATGGTGATGACTACTACCACCCGCTGCTTCTCGACTTTGTGCGCCGTTTCTACCCCAACGCCTCGGTGCTGTACAAGACGGAGTACTGGAAACACCCTGACTACGCCGCCTACTATGAGACGAGGGTGTACATCAAGGAGGGAAGCCAGGTGAAGAACATCCACTATGCTGTCTCCATTCGACTCTCCAAAGCTGCCGCCATAAAGGATGCCGCACGACAAGCTCTTATGGTGCACCGCCATGAGAATTGGGACATCATCAAGTGGGAGATGCACCGCTACCTTCCCCGCCGTCAGAGTAGCCAAGCTAACTGCAGTATCGCCGGTCCACTTGGAGAAGTAAACGCCCGACTCCACGCTGCTTTGGAATGTTTGGCTCAGACCAACACTTTTCTGGACCAGACACTGGATGAGCTGAACACCAGGACTGAAGCTAACTACAAGCTCAGCCGGGAAGTGGATGGGTTGAACAGGCAACTCGGTGTTGGACCCCCTCCGCCATCACCAAGGTGTCCAGCTGAATTGCCGCCAAGGAACCGAGGAGACCATGGAGATGCTCACACCTGCACCGACATCGACCCCTAGAGGAATTACCCCCAGTTAGTAACAAAAGACACTAGAAGCGCAAGTTGAGTCAAGTCGAGTCTAGTTCGTGTCTGGTGAACTTTTGTGCTAGATTGCTTTTCCTTATGAACAATGCTTGATTTGGAGTTTGTAATGAGTGCTGAGATTGTGGGCATGTCCGCAAATCTCTTTATATAAGGTTTGAATTAATGCATAATAGTTTGGGGTTGCTTATCTCAGTTTCCAGCAGTGCTGTTTTTCAGACCTCTCTGCCCTAGTTATTTTTCCTATTAAATTATATACGACCAAAAAATCATGAGAAATTTTGTGAAAAACTAGACCTCTGTAGTTTTCTTTGGCCGCAAGAATCATCTCAATATCAGTTACGGTTTGGGAGAAACAAATGTCACAAGTCAAGGTTTCTGCGCTGTCTGTTACTCTGAAATAGTTTTGAATCAAATCTGTTTTTGATAAACTTAACGATAGAATCTGGAGAGATGGTATGAATAAAAGTTGTAGAGTTTTTCTTATGCTTTCCAACCATGTATAGCATGTTTCTGTTTGACTTCGGAAACTCCAGATATGACTGTTCTTCTACTCTGCCATTGTTGGATCGCGCCCAGAATTTCCTGTTCTAGTCTTTTAAGTGTTATTTCAATGGAAAAGAATTCTAAACCTCACTTCAATGATTTGAACAGCAGATGGCTCACACCAGGAGGAACCCAAGGGGTGATGGTACCTCTGAAGAAAATGCTAATCCACCACCACCCCCGCCACAGCCTAATATGGAGCAACTGATGATGATGCAAACACAGCTGATGCAGTAGATGGCCCAGAACATTCAACTGCTGTAGCGAAGCAGTGGCAACGGGAATCCACCTCCACCACCCCGTGACAAGAGAAGCGAATTCTTGAAGGGACGCCCGCCCACCTTCGATCATTCCAGTGATCCTCTCCAAGCTGATGATTGGCTGCGTGCGATAGAAAGGCAGCTAGAGATCGTCCAATGCAACGACGTCGAGAAGGTTCTCTATGCATCTGGGCAGTTGCAGGGAGCTGCTCTGGATTGGTGGGAGTCTTTCCATTTTGGACGTGCCGACCCCATCTCTTGGCAGCAATTCCGTGAGGGGTTCCGCAATCATCATGTGCCTGCAGGGTTGATGAAGCTGAAGAAGAAGGAGTTTCTTTCTCTGAAGCAGGGAGGTATGCTAGTTGCCGAGTACCGTGACAAGTTCATCCAATTGTCGCGGTATGCTCCAAAAGAGGTTGAAGATGATGCCAAGAAGCAAGAGCTCTTCTTGGAAGGACTGAATGATCACCTCCAGTACCAGTTGCTCTCCCACACTTTCGCCAACTTCCAACAGTTGGTGGACAAAGCTTTGATCATCGAGAGCAAGCGCCGTGAGATAGATGAGAAGAAGAAGAAGAGGAAGTTTCAAGGGCAGTCGTCTGGAAGCAACAGCCGCTTCCGTAACAACCAGCAATAGCCTCAGCAGCAACAACGTTTCCAGGGACAGTCTGGATTCAAGAACAATTTCCAGAATCAACAACGTTCCCAAAACCAGCAGCGTTCCCAGTACCAGCAACAAGGTGGTAACCAGGCGCCACAACTGACTGCTCCCAACAACATCCCAGTGAAGAATGGTGCCCCCAACAAGTGTTTCCGCTGTGGTAAGGAAGGACACTTGTCCTACAATTGTCCTGAGAAGCAGAATCCCCAAGCCTCCCAGAAGCAGAACAACCAGCAGAGAGTGCCACCTCGCACCGGGAAGGTGAACCATGTGTCGGTTGATACGGCACAGGAGACTCCAGAGGTCATGATGGGTACGTTTAATATCGATTCCATCCCCACTACAGTTCTTTTTGACTCTGGTGCTTAGCATACTTTCATTTCGCACACATTTGTTAGAAAGCATGGTATTCCCCTTAGTGTCATGAAACATCCTATTATGGTTTCTTCTCCGGGTGGTGTTATGCAAGCTACTCTTCAGTGTCTCCTGATTACTGTCTCATTAAGGGAGGTAGAATTCGAGATAACCCCTACTGTGCTAAATACTGCCGGAATTGATCTTATCCTGGGTATGGATTGGATGAAGAAATACAACACGAACATAGGGTGTAAGGAGAAGGTTGTAACTGTCACTACACCAAAGGGAGATGAGGTCCGAGTTGAGGTTGCTCTGCAAGTGCAACAACAAGCCACAGTACATCAGCTCAGAGAAGAAGTGCAGCCGGATAACTCAGTGGTGGATGAGTTTGAAGATGTGTTTCCAGATGAGTTACCAGGTATGCCGCCTGACCGTGATATTGAATTTATCATTGAGTTGTTACCTGGTACTGCACCTATAGCTAAACGTCCATATAGAATGGGGGTTAAAGAATTAGAAGAACTTAAGAAACAAATTAAAGAACTGTCAGAAAAAGGTTTCATTCGTCCTAGTTCTTCACCTTGGGGAGCCCCGGTTATTTTTGTTGATAAGAAAGATGGTAGTCAAAGGATGTGTGTTGATTATCGGTCACTGAATGAGGTCACCATTAAGAACAAGTATCCATTGCCTAGAATTGATGACTTATTTGATCAGTTGAGAGGTGCTTGTGTGTTTTCCAAGATTGATCTCCGTTCAGGTTATCATCAGTTGAAGATTCGTGACTCTGACATACCTAAGACTGCATTCACTACTCGGTATGGATTGTATGAGTATACGGTAATGTCCTTTGGTTTGACTAATGCACCTGCCTACTTCATGTATCTGATGAACAAGGTATTCATGGAATTCTTGGATAAGTTTGTTGTGGTGTTCATTGATGATATCTTGATCTACTCCAAGAATGAAGAAGAGCATGCCGAGCATCTGAGATTGGTTTTGCAGAAGCTCAGAGAAAACAAGCTGTATGCCAAGCGAAATAAGTGCGAGTTCTGGTTGAGAGAAGTTGCTTTTCTAGGACATATTGTGTCCAATGGTGGAATTTCTGTAGACCCAAGCAAGGTGGCAGACGTGTTGAATTGGAAGCCGCCAACTGATGTGACTGGCATTCGTAGTTTTCTTGGTTTAGCTGGTTACTACCGAAGGTTCATTGAAGGATTCTCCAAGCTTGCGAAGCCAATGACTTCCTTGCTAGAGAAGAATGCCAAATTTGTGTGGTCTGAGAAGTGCCAAGCTAGTTTTGAAGAATTGAAGAAGAGATTGACAACAGCCCCAGTGTTGGTTTTGCCGGATCTGAGTAAGAAGTTCTCTATCTATTGTGATGCTTCCCGCCTAGGTCTTGGTTGTGTTCTCATGCAAGAAGGAAGAGTCGTAGCATATGCATCGAGACAGCTGAGGAAGCATGAGTTGAATTACCCTACTCATGACTTGGAGCTAGCAGCTGTGGTGCACGCTCTGAAGTTATGGAGGCATTATCTGATTGGTCATAAGTGTGACATCTGTACAGATCATAAGAGCTTGAGGTATATCTTCACCCAGTCAGAGTTGAATTTGAGGCAACGTCGTTGGTTGGAATTGATAAAGGATTATGATTTGGAAGTGCACTATCATCCTGGCAAAGCAAATGTTGTAGCAGATGCTCTTAGTAGAAAGAGTTATGCTAATGAGATTCGAGCAACCACTATACCCGCAGAGTTGTGCACAGAGATGGAGCGTCTCAACTTGGGAATTGTGATCAATGCTGTTGAGATGGAAGTTGAACCCATACTAGAGCAAGAGATACGAAAGGCTCAGTTGGAAGATGAGAAGCTCAAAGAAGTAGCAGAGAACATTGTGGTTGGAAAATCACCCGGATTCAGGCTAGATGAGAATGGAACCTTATGGTTTGGAAAGAGACTCTGTGTACCTGAAGTGAAATTCATCCGAGACGCTATACTGCGTGAAGCTCATGAGTCAGCATATTCTATACACCCAGGAAGTACCAAGATGTATTTGGATCTGAAGGAAAAATATTGGTGGGTTGGACTGAAGCGTGATGTAGCAAAATATGTGGCTATATGTGATACCTGTCAGAGAGTTAAAGCTGAACACCAGAGACCTGCAGGATTACTACAACCACTAAAGATACCTGAGTGGAAGTGGGAAGAAGTTGGTATGGACTTCATAGTTGGATTGCCACGCACTCAGAGAGGTTATGATTCAATCTGGGTAATTGTGGATCGACTGACTAAAGTAGCTCATTTCCTTCCAGTCAAGACCACTTATGGAGGTCCTAAACTAGCAGAGTTGTATATGGAGAGAATAGTGTGTCTGCATGGAGTTCCAAAGAAAATCGTGTCTGATAGGGGCACTCAATTCACCTCACATTTCTGGCAAAAGATACATGAGTCTCTAGGTACTAAGCTGAATTTCAGTTCTGCATATCATCCTCAAACCGACGGTCAAACTGAACGGATCAATCAGATTCTGGAAGATATGTTGAGAGCTTGTGCTTTACAGTATGGAACAAGTTGGGATAAGAGTCTGCCGTATGCGGAGTTCTCTTATAATAATAGTTACCAGAAAAGTCTCAAGATGGCACCCTTCGAAGCATTGTATGGACGCAAGTGCAGGACACCCTTGTTTTGGAATCAAACTGGAGAAAGTCAAGTGTTTGGACCGGATGTGTTGAGAGACACAGAGGAGCAAGTCCAGACAATAAGAGAGAACTTGAGAATAGCACAATCTAGGCAGAAGAGCTATGCGGATACACGGAGAAGAGAACTAGCTTTTAATGTAGGAGACTATGTATATCTTAAAGTGTCCCCGATGAGAAGTGTGAAAAGGTTCAACAGCAAAGGAAAATTGGCACCAAGGTATATTGGTCCTTTCAAGATCCTAGAGAGACGTGGAGAAGTGGCATATCAGCTAGAACTTCCGGAAAGTTTGTCCGGTGTGCATGATGTGTTCCACATATCTCAGCTGAGAAAGTGTTTGAGAGTGCCGGAAGAGCAGGTTCCTGTCGAGGAAATAGTTTTCAAGAAGGGTCTCACTTATGAGGAACATCCAGTGAAAATTTTGGAAACCGCAGAAAGAGTTACAAGAAGCCGAGTGATAAAGATGTGCAAGGTGCAGTGGCATCGGTACTCTGAGGAAGAAGCTACTTGGGAAAGAGAGGAAGATCTCAGAGAAAAGTACCCGGAGTTGTTTGAGTAAGCACCAACTGAATCTCGAGGACGAGATTATTTTTAAGGGGGGTAGAATTGTAACACCCGAAAAATTGCATTCTTTAAATAGTGGGAATTTATTAATTATGCAATTAGTTGATCATTCCAATATAGGGAAATAATAATTTTTCTCACATATAAAATCAAACCTAGGTCATACACATGTATGATGCATTTATGCTGGAGCATTTCTTCTTTGTACTGTTGTAGATTATTTGAATTTTCTCAAATATTTCAAAACCCAATTTGAAAATCC